>KZ505664.1:605280-620900 GCA_002844005.1 Limosa lapponica baueri | reverse complement strand
TTCTGTTGATGTAAACATAGTCAATGGAATCAAAACCTCATGGAAATTAAATTTGCTGTGTCATCAGATCTCTAATCTTGCTTGATTACAGACCTGTTGTCAGAGCCAGGCTTCACATGCTTTAAATTCCCAGATCATTACTGAATTGTTTAGCGTGTAGCTGAGCGTATCTTTGCAATGTTACAAAGACAGGAGTTTACTTGCTAATTCTCAGTGAAAGCACCGTTCTTGGCTGATCCAAGGGTAGCTTGTTGGAGAAATGTCAATAAAATTGGGGGCGTGTGTGTGATTGTTTTGGGGCTTTTTTTGGTTTTCAGTGCAGGACAGAGCTATTTTCAGCATGGTACCAGTTGGAAAGGCATTGCAAATGCGAGCTTCTGAGTCAGCGAAGAGCAATCCAGGTTAGAAATTAGAATGAACGGTACAGATTGTTTTGACAAAAACAAATGAATCTATAAATGTACCCATTTCAGCTAATAAATCTTTTCATAAGTATTCATGCCATGTCCTGGTGTGATGCTAGCAAATAACTTTGCTGTTGAAGAAAAAATAGAGGAGAATTTGTGTAGCTGCTGCTGATGCACAGTATAAGCAATTTAGGTTAAAAGGGGGGGGGAGGAGAATTTAAGGACATCTTGAAATAATCTGTAATACTGATTAATTGGGGCTTGTAGCCAAAATAAGTGATGCACTTCTAGAAGTGGGGAAGTATAAATTTCATGGGATAATATGCTAGGTATCATGGACAGTCTTGTCTGTACTTTCATCTGTGTTGCTAATGTGAATAAGTTTCAAATAATCTGTCTTCAAGAGATTTCACTGTCTTGTACAGTAGCCTGTACAAAATTATAATAGTGCTTAAACATTTGTGTCTTGATAACTAATTAGAACCTACTCAGTGTGGGCTCTGGTGGACAATAAATTCAATTATCTCTTAAGTTTCCCAGGCCATTACTGGGGAAAGGCTGTGTGAAAAGCAGAAAATGGTGCTTGTTAGTATTTGCTGACTAAAACCTGTAATGAATGTAACTTGGTTATTTTAATGTATTACAGTTATGTTCCCGTGTATATGAAAGGCCAGCATATGGTGAATGTTTTGGGGTTTTTTTGCCAGGAATATCTGTTTTAAAAATTGAGGAAAAATATTCAATACCCACCCTAGATATATCCAGTATTAATATTACTGGCACAGTATTCTCATGCAAGCTATGCACATATTAATGACATGCTTTTACACATCACTAAAACTTGCCTATGTTTGTGAGTATACTCCCTATGAACCTCACTAATTCTTGCTCTGTAATCTTGAGCTTTGTATCCCAGCTTCAAGAATACACAAAGAATTGCAGCTTTCAGCTCGTGTTGGCACATTGGTAAATCGCAACTGGTAGTGAGTTGCTACAAAAGCAGATCATCCACTTACATAAAGTGTTTTTTCCCTGGAAGATCAGACATCTCTGTTCATCGGGTATGTATAGGTACTGGGCTGGCCTCTCAGGGCCATCCCAGTGCAGGGGCCAGACCCAGCAGTGTGCTCTGGGGGGTTGCTTTTACCTGCCCTCTGGCCATGGTGCCTGGTAGCTTTGCTCAGTACCGTGCTCTTCAGAGCTGCCTTTGGATGTTAAAATGCTGAAGTGCAAAGTTAACCAAAGGGATAGGCAAACAAAGCAAGTGTGGCAGAAAGGGCATTGATGGATGGTGCTGGTGGATGGGGAGAAATGATGCGTTTCTTTTGGCTGACACAGCAGGGACAACTTGGATGGAAGTCATGGACACTGAAAGTAATGAGGTCATTTTTTTTTGTTTGGGATCTGCTACATCCCCATGACAGTGACAGAAAGAAGATCAGGAAATCTTTATAATTAAGAGGAGGTTGTAGGAGAAGAAAAATACAGTTTGTATAGAATTTTAATTATAATTAGTCAAGGAGAATAACAACCTTTAAAAAAAAAGCCTAAGATGTGAACACATTTCTAGAGCTAATCCAGGATTTTTTTTTTTTTTTTTTTAACAACATCTTTTTAATTTGTTGAACAGCCAAAAGCTATTTTGGAGCAAATCCAAGGAAATAAACCGTGTACAATAAATAAGGTAGAAGTTATAAAACATCAGCATTCTAGTGACTGCAAAAATATTATTAGTATTGAATCATTTGACAGTGTAATAAAGGAGGTATTTTAAAAAAAAGTTTCTGAACATACGTTCTCTCACTGCTTACAATCTGAATTTTAAAGTTGAAATATTTAATACACAATTGTAAAGATAATAACTATGCTTGTCCTCATTAAGGTCCTTATTTGGAAAAATAAGAGTGGATAATAAGTGTAAGTAGGTATCTAGACAGCAGGGTCAGTAATAAGAGTAACAATAGCCATCTGGTAATGACTGGGAGCTATACTTACAGAAGGTGAAATTAAACAGAGAAGCGATGGCTTCTAATTACACAGCTAAAAAAAACCCTGGCTGGTTGTTTACAATACACTGCTGAAAGTATAATGCAGCTAGGGCATGATAAGAAATATCCAGTCCTCTGATAAATGGGAACTGGGAATATGCAATAAAGAAATACCACTCATTTTGATATTTTGTCTTTAGTGATGCCTGGTTTCATACACTCTGTAAAGTCTTCCACTGACCCTGGGAATTCTGCCCACGTAAAGAGTGATCTTGGCTGCCAAGGAGGCAAATACCTAGAGAAAAAAGTAATTTCTCCTGTGTCTTGAGAGAAAATATTGATGTAACTTGATGGTAAGCATGGAAAATGTGACTAATCTTTGGGAGTTTGATCCTGCTGGCCAAAAACTATGCAGTGTTACCCCCTCATGACTATATCGGTGGGTGATTTGCCTACCTAAAGATGAGGCTTAGCAAAGCTCCTTTAGTTTTAATATTGCTGCAGCTGCAAATCAGGCCTAAAAATCTTGTCACCTTGTCTCTGAGTTTTGAGAGAGGGGGGAAAATAATATTTTTAGCTTTTAGCATTACATTTCTAAGTACTAGGGAGTAGACCATATGATTAATATTCAGAAAAGGTACTGACTTGTGTCAAGTTGTCAATTACAAGCATATCAGCCAAAATCAGCTGCAAGGAAAAACTCGATAAAAATAATAGAAAGAGGTTTATCAAAGAAAAGTGCAATTTCATTAGAAACACACATTGGTTGACTGGTGATTTTGATTAAAAAGATAGTGGACCTTCTCTAGGACAGAGCAATCCTTCTCATTTATCTTGCCTTAGAAAAAGATGCCAATAATCTTGTTGAAGGAAGAGGAAAATCAGAAGCACAACCAGCAGAATATAAAGGGAGAGGAATGAACATTTTCATGGAGAGAGGTTTGAAAGTGATGGAAGCTGCAGTTCTGTGGGCAGTTTCAAGTACAAACTCTTATTCTCATGTATAGCTGAAATACAGTTTTAAAGTGAGTTTGTGGAGTGGAATTTAGTATTGTGATATATTTAGGAAGATGTTTGCATCTTTTGTGCAGCGATGCACCTCTCTTGAAGCAAATGTGTACTTCATCATATGCTTTTGCTTTGCTTTTCCCTGGGTTAAAGTTAAGATACTTTATAGTAGAATTCTTTTACTCATTTGCAAATCTCATTAGAGCAAGAGGATAAATGCCAGCAGTAGGGAAGATGGAAAGATTGGCCTTGATGCCAAGAGACAGCCTCTCATCTGCACTCAACTTGTTTGTGACAGAAAAAGTCAGGCAGGTGAAACCTCCAGTGAGGCACCTATGTCTCACTTCACAAATCAGTTCCTGGATATGCCCCCAAGGATCTGCACTGTAGCCCTGCACAGACACCCCAACAGAAGTGGAAAAAATGCACTAGACTTAATTCCACTGTCTCCAGAATATGCCAGTAGACTTGTACCATTCCACATTTCTCATGTAGACTTCTACAAGATGAATGTTCCCCATGTCTCCCTGTTATTCAGGTTCTCAGCAGTTATTAGAACAAGTGGCTCTCCTTGATTAGTGTGCCTGTCATCAGCCCTTTGATGGATCACATGCCTGGTGTTATTGCTAGCTCAACATGTTTGGTGGTGTCACTTGCAAGAGTTAACTGGTGTAAACTGGATTTGAAACAAAGGGAACTGTACTAATTGACACCAAAAAGGATAGGTGCCATTATCTCTAGACTTGTAATGATTTTGTTGTAGTTCCCCAGCTGATGTAAACTGAATTTTACACAATGCTTTATTTCTGTTAATTCATACTATACGTTATTAGCAGCTGGTGATTTGGAGAAAAAAATTGCTTGTTTTTCTTGTGGGTGAAAATAGCAGTCTCTGCTTTTGAAAATTACTTTTAGTGTTTGCCATGTTATCCACCACACTGGCAACCATTCTGTTACTGCACCGTGTTATTGTATCTTAATCCAACTTTATGTTTCACCTGCATGTTTGCTATCTCAGCTGACAGTAGCAAATTTTTCTGAGCCAGCACTGCAATGGGAGTGCTGGGGGTCCTGATCTGGACAAACTTGCTCCCAAACATGTGCACTGCTTTTGCAGGGCATGTAGCTCTTATTCCTCTGTAGGGTGGACCCTGCCATGGCTGGGCACTCAGCACTTCTGATGCGCTCAGTCTTCTTTTTTCTCTTTCCTCCCTTTCCTCATCACGGTCTTGGTTTCCTGCTCCAATGAAGTGAAAAACCTCTCTGGTCTATGTGCTTGGCAGCTGGATTTTTTCATTCCTAGAATTTTTCCCTCTTCTGTTTGAAAGCTTGGTGTGCTTGTCTCTGGCTGTCATGATTTAGAGTGTGAATGTCGCAAACAATCTTGAATGGGTTCTTGCAAAACTTGTCGTGTGCTGATGAAGAACTGAGGCAGAGAGGAGAGTGACAAGGTCACAGAGGATTCATTGGCAGAACTAGGAACCGAGTTATGTTTTAACCATGAGGCCATTTTGCTTACTGCATCAAGGAATAAATTCTTAATTTTCATAGTAACTTTTTTTAAATGTTCTTAAATGATTGTGGGGTTTGAACTGAATTCAGAGTTATGTGTCCATTTCTTTTGACAGCAGTGATGATTTTGAGGGCAGATTTGTTCTCTGGGGCTGTTTCACAGCAGGGCTCCCACTGACTGCTGTCCCAAAAGACCAGGAGAGGGAGCCTGGGACAGGGATGAGCAGCTGCCAGAATGGAAATGGTGGCAGGAGCTGCAGGAGCAACCACTTGAAAGAAATATAATCACGATCAGCACCTACGCAGTAACAGAACCTTCACTTTTGCTCCTTTTAAAATGATAACCAGTCTCCTAAAGTTTTTGCAAAAGAAACTTTGTTTTCTGAATTTTGAGACCTCCTACAGTACAACTTTCTTACTGAAAAAAATTTGCCTTGTTCTCCAATTATTGCAAAAGATCTCTTCCCTACTACACGCAGGAATAAGGGAAATTAGAGCGCATGTAGCTGTGTGGAATGAAGGAGTCTCAGCTCTCCTTTTGCAGTTCTCTCTCAGCTTGTTTCAATAGCATGCAAAGTTCCCTTTGCCACCTGTGAGGCCTGCAATCTCAAGCTACACAGCTGCCAAAACCAGTTTAGCTTTGTAAGCAATTATTCTGCAAATGAACTGGCTGCAAATGAAATCAGGAATCTTTTCTGACTCGTACTCTTTGTGTATAAAGTCACTTTTCTTTCCTTTCAAGTCCCTATCCTTGTCTTCCATGTTCTTTTCCCCTCCTTGTTATTTGTGCTAGTCTCAGTTCTCCTGTTTCCTTTTTGCATTCTTCCCCTATTTATTCTATTCTCGCCTCCATCACTGGAGTGCTATCTTTATCCAGGGTACCTTCTACTGATCTGTACCTACAGAGTGACAGACTCTATTTGTGACTTGCGTTAAGGCCAGGAACTACGTGTGGCATGTAGCTAGTCTCAGCTTCTTCCTTTCTGTCTCTTCTTTTGCTTCTGATGGTTTCGTTCCTGCAGCATAGGTTTTTACTGAACACAATGTGACTGAGAGGATGGCTTTTCTCCTAGACTGAAAGATGCAGCAGACAAATGTTACACCAGATGGGTGTTGCCAGAGGGACATATAGGTACACACCACTGTTTCAACACCCTGATGCATTATGGCATTATCATCAATTGAAACAGCTGCTAAAGGATTTCAAAATCTGGCCTGCAGACTGCAGCTTGTATAATGTATCGTCGGTATTTGTTAAAGTGCAAATGGCAAGCAGTGATGGATACAGCATCAGAACATAACTGAAATTACAGTATTAGACTTTCAGGGTCTAGCAGAATTGGATTGAGAAGGTCTTCTTCCAGCTCAGCTGTGTTGCTCTTGCATTTCCAGTGTTGCGGGGACATGGAAGACGTGCCTGCTGGCACCCACCTCAACCCTTTCTGGCTACTGTCCTGTGGGGCTGACTACTGTCCAGAAACAACCATGTTGAAAAATCAACCGTTGATTAGAAATTAATTTGTTATTGTAACCCACACCACTTTTTTCCCTATTGATAGGCCAATGAAGAAATGAACTGATGGCCAAGTCCTACAGGAAATACAGGATACGACGGGTTTTGATTTCTGCAGCAGCCCAGGGTGAGTACGAGACTTCACTGTGATGGAGTCATAAACATATACAGAGATGTTTCTGGAGGGGCGTACACCTGACCCTCTGTTATTTGTGGGTGAATAACCTCAGCTGCAGGTGGATGGGTTCGCACTGCTGTACCTGGCTTAGCACTGCATGGCTCCAGCTTGGCTCTGGTGGGGTCTGTCAGCTGTGGCCCTGCATTGCTGGGATTTGGTAGCACAGCTCCTGTGGCAGGTTTGAGCCAAGTGAACTGGTCAGATGTGAGTGATTTAGTTTTATGCCCAGTGTCAGCCCTGCTGGATGCGGGCTGGCTCAGTGCCCCCCTGGTGCTGGATGGATGCACTAGAACGGGTGGGATGCTCTAACAGCATGCGTGCCAGCAGGGCCCTGCTTATGTCAATGCGGGGCTGTGCTGCAGTAGAACTGCAGAAATAGGAGCCCCAGGTATGGGACACTCGCCTGCTGCTCTTCTGCTGCCCAAGCATCCTGCAGGCTGGCATTACGCTGCTGCTTCTCCTCTCACCCTGCGTGGGGGCAATTGACTCTGAGGGCTGTTGCTCAAGGCCCTGGTAAGCCCTTAACAGCGCAAGTATGTACAACCCTTTCGGTGCAGGCTGGAGCAGGTGCAGAAGGAATTAGGAGGCTCATCAGGGAACAGAGAATATATATTGTGAGGAAGCTTTGGTTGGCTCAGGAAAGCAAAGCCTGTGAATGGATGTGTTGCTATATAAATATGCCTGAAGAACAAACTCCAGGGAAACAGTTTTGCAAGATAAATGTTGGCACAAGTAATGGGCATAAACTGGCAGTGAATAAATTTGGATTGGAAGTAAAGTTCCTAACTGTCAGAAGAATAAAACTCTTGGACAATGTATCTGTAGCAGAAGCAAAAGGTGAGTTCAAGAGAAACTCTCTTAGTTTAAGAAATGATCATCTGAAGTGGGCATGGTAGCAAGTTTTTGGAGTTGATATCAGGAAGCACCTCAGTCCTGTGCACTTCATTTGCAAACTATTCAGGGTCATTTTTGTGAGCTCAGACTGGATAAATGTAATACTAGAGAGAGAAGGAAGCAACAAGTAACCATGAAACAACAATTTTACAGTTAGTGTAATGGTTTTTCTTTGTGATAGAAGAAATCCAGGGAAAATAATTAACCACCTTCTTAAAGATGAACTTCAAAATTAGAATATAATTAAAAAAATATAAACACTTCCAATTTTCTGTTCTAAATTTGTGGTGCTTTGTGAGCCAGTGTGAAGGTCAGCTATTCAAACCATCTGAATTATCTGGTAATTGTGCAGAATGTATTTGAAAATCCAGGTGATCTATCTGAACAGCTGAGCAATAACATAACACAGACAGCTGAGAAAAAGTTCATCTTCAGATGGTGTTTGGTTACGCTGCAAACCACGACTGGCTAAAGCCTTTACCAACCAAGGAATGCCTGTACTCCTGCAAACCCTGGGGATGTGTCACTGTTATGATCATTCTTAACAGAGAGGCAACATTAAGATGCCATTGCCACAGCAGCTAAAATTGCTTGGGCAAGGAGACAAGATGTTTAGCTGTGACTGCTATAAAGCAGCCTGGTGGTGACGTTATTGGAATTCGTGGTAGAAAAATAGATACTCTGTAAGTTGTCTGTGGGAAAGTCTTTTGTTTTCTCATGACCAAATGATAAAATCCAGCATATGAGGCTACTGCAGACCATCACCACGGTACTAATGCCTAACTCGTGTCGCTCTTGGTATTAGGCATTCAATGAAGTCTCTATCTATCTTGCAGGTTTTAATTTTCTCACTTCTTTCCTTGTCAAATCAAGAGTTTATTTTCCTCTCACAAATTTCTTACTGATGTTTATTACATGCTTAGCGGATACCAGAGTGCAAATTACCTAACTTTAACCTGGTATTCAGAAATTCAAGCTACCTTTAATTTCTGATATCTTTTAATATCTTGTGAAAATGACTATATATGGAACTGCTAAACTGACAGGCATAACACAGGAATGAAAGCCATTTTCTACTGGAAGCTGAATAAAACATGCGAGTCCCATCAGATTCTGACTGTTGTCACCACAAGAGACAACATTATGATGCAAGACTTAGGCTCTTCAAGATTTAAGCTTTCCTATTTTGTGAAATGTAAGTTTTGAAGTTGTTATTGTGATATCAAAGCCATTAGCAATTAATATATGTCTATCCCTTCTTGCTAGTTAGTATACCAGAAATCTGCAGAGAGAATTATTTGCCTGATTAAAAAAAATATATATATATATATAAATATTTATAAATATATATAAATATATAAAATTATATATATAAAATTATATAAATATAATTTTTTGTATGGAAACGTGCAATTTTCATTAGCCCTTTTTCACTGACTTGTGAGCTACCTACCTGCTTTTTAATCTGTTGAAAAATCTTGAAGTTTAGCTGTGGCATTTAAAAGAAAAAAAAAATGTTTTTGTTAGATGTAAAGACTTGATGTAGACCTAAGTATTTTCATCTGAGATGTATTCAAATCCGGATTTTGTGGCTGTCGTCTCATTCAAAGAGCTAGGAGCCTGCATACTGGCTGAGCCCTGTTTCTGTTGCTTTTTTCTCTTTGGTGTTCCAGCAGAGTTTTGTCCGTGATAACATGCTAAAGAGTGATTTGTTTAAATTCTAAATGCTGTTCCCATTAAGTCAGGAGACTATGTTAATTGGTACACATTACACTGAAAATTGAGAGTTTATGAAACAATTTTTCACAAACAGAGTATAAATTGTGTTCAGCTGCCTGGAGAAGACGGGCTAGTGGCTCTTCTGTGTGCTAGTGATTTTAGCCTTAAAAATAGATTTGCCTTTGCTTACAACTTGGGTTTAATTTGTAATTAAAGCTACAGAAGGAAATCTGATTTTTTAGATTAAACAAAGTTTTGTATGTGTGAAAGTATTGTGAGTTTCTGAAAGAAGATATTTAAATAAGCTTCTCATGAGTCACTCTACTGACCTTCAGGCCTCAGGTAGGATAAATAACACTTGAATATAAACCCCTCATGATCCTCTAAAGCATCTCTAGAACTATAGTTAGTGTGAAATTACTACATTTGTTAAAATAATTGAAGTAAATTATTACTGTAAGTATGGCCTTCGTAGGCTTACCTGTATATAAACTTGCTTTGATTTATTTCATGTGGTTGAAATTCCTTTGTTCAATACTCTCGTTTTCAGTTTAGTATCAGCATGTTCCTGACTGACTTCTAAAACCAAATTGCATCTGCATTAAACTCAACTCTTTTTGACCTTCTATACTGAAATAATTGACTTGGTTCAAAAAATAATAGTGTGACTCATTTTGTGGACAAGCCATTAGCTTGAATAATCAATCATATTTAGGCTCAGGGACGGCTACTGGTGAACAGTACATGCAAAATATTACTTTGTGCCAAGGCAAAACAGATTTTCATCAATAACTGCAAAAATGGTGCTTCTCAAGAGGGCACTTGGATTTGCTTTCTTGTCAGTGGATGCTGTCAGCATCCAACTGCAAAGTCAGGCTTCAAAATCTGGTGTTTAGTGTACCCAAAGGAAAGCATAAACATTGGCTCTGAAGAAGAGTCCACTGGTTTTGTTTGAAAAGTGCAGCAGTTGCTTTATGCTGGCATGTGTAGGATTCCTGTATTTCAAGTACTGAGTGCCTGGAGACATTCAGCTCTTGGGTCCTTGAGACACAGAAGTGTTATGAATAATTGTGGCATATGAGAGCCCAGAACGGCAGGACAGGATTCTGGGAGTGAGTTATCTATTTTCTGTCTCCTTAGAGCTGTAGACGCAAGCAAGCTGTCTTTTATTTTGTCTCGCTTTTCTGAGTTACTGTGATTTGCTTTTTGCATTTGCATATCAGCTGCTGTCTGACTGCCTGTTGCATTTGACAGAGAGAAGCTGTGATTCAAATTACCAAAAGTGTAATTTCAGAGATCAGCTTTTTATGGTTGTCCCTATCCACATCCAGTTTCAGTGGGCACATGTGAGGCAGAAAATCTCCATATATACAAAAAAAATTCAAAAGTTCCAGACTTCAGCCTAGATTTTCCTTCACTTAGGAGATTGTAGAAGTGAGATCCGGCTTTGCCTTAGAGTAATGCAGATTTGAACACCATTATTGCGGTAAATATTGAACTTAACTAATGTTCCATAATGTCCATATTCACTAGTGAATAAGACACAGCTGACATCCTTTGCTGCTGTATTGCTTTGTGGTCATTAGTCTGCTGGATTTTAATAACTGTGGTGTTTTTTGTGTATCCCTACTGTACTCCTTGGAGAGGCTACTTACCAAAGCTCACTGTGCTCAAGCATACTGCAATAAGCTTCTCCCTCTCCCTACCTACATTTCTACAATTTCCAGATCAAAGTCTCCATACTCCCCTTTCCTCTGATACCATAATTTCTTTTGCTCTTCTTGATTTCATCTCCTTGAAATAGCTACCTCTACCATTCCTATTCTAGGCATCCCCCTCACTCTATTCAGTCAACCTTGCCATATTTGCTCCCTTCCAGCATGATACCAGTTTCACTTATTATCTGGCTTAAAACAAGAGTCCTCTTCTCTCCTCTCTTTTTAGTGTAAACTATGCTGGTGTATTTAGTTGGATAATTTGGAGTGGACTGGGGATGACAGGGGAAAATGGGGGCATTTAAGTAGGTGGGATTGTTATGAGTATTGCTTAGTCAAACTCATCTCTTAGACAAACTCTGATTTGTAATTATGTCAGTTGCATTTTCTATATCTCTGTACCATGTGTATATATAATAAGTTTGAAATTGGCTTTTTTCCCAAGTTAAAATATGCTTGTAGCTGTGAGGACTGCAGACTATCCATTGAAACAGCCTTGCTGTTATGATTAGGTAAGGATTAAAGCCTGGTGGCTTCATTCTTGTGGGGGGCATTTGGGTGAACATTTGAGCTCTAGTGGAGTCCTGATGACTTCACTGAGACCTCTTGTGTATTCAGAGGACAGCTAATGGATCAGGAAATAGATAGCTTTAAATCAGTTACAAAATTCTGTGTAGTATTGCCTTTTATTTCCAGGTGCTTTGCGTATATTCTGGCTTTGTGACTGTTTCATAATCAAAATATTTTTTTACTTAAAAAGTGTTTTTTTGTGATGGGAGAAAGGATTTCTAAAATAACTAAATATGTCACGTAAAAGATAAAATAGGTTTTACAGAAAATACTTGTGATTGCACAAAAATTCAAGGTGAAAACTAGGAGAAATACTTTTTCCTTTCAATCTTTCAGATGCTTCTTGATTCACAGCAACACTGGAGTAAAAAAACCTTGGATACGTGAGGTAGATATGTGGGTCTCATTAGCATCAAAACTAAATGGTTGGCTTCTCAAGTTCCATATAACATGTTAATTGAACTCTTTATCTGGTACATGGTAACAAGAAGTTCTGCGTGATGCACAGCTGTATCCCTGTGTCCCTGTAAAGTCAAAGAACGATGCCCTAACCAAAATGCTTCCAGCAACTGGCTGCTGTGTAATTGGCTTAAGTTATGAAGCCAATAAGGAGAATACAAGCAGCTGTAACTGAAGCCTTTTTTAATCTGTCTCCTTTATTTCTGATTTTTTTTTTAAATTTATTTTAATGAGATGTATCTACACACAACAATGGATCAGCTCATTATCTTATCTTCAAAAGCTGGTCTTAAATTTATGATCACATTCTCAGCATGACTTATCATATACTTAATACTGGTGGACACTGCAGAAATCATATCAACAGCCCATACTGCTTTTCTAATGAGCACTTTTTTCGTCCAAAATTCTGGAGGAAAACCATGTAATCTGTGTGCTTAAGTTTGGTGTGAATTTGGCTGAGAGTTGTTGGCGGGGGGGGCGGGGAGGGGCGTGCAGAGTGGGAGAAGAGTAAGTAGAATGGAGAAAACTTAAAAACAAAACAAACAAAAGAAAGAGGTAGAGCCCAAGGAGGCTTTGAACAGAATTGTGGGGTGTGTGTGATGCCCAGACTGAATTATTGACAGGATCTTTTGTCATTGTGCCCATGAGGTTTTCAGCAACTGTAGAGCAATCTTGGGATCTCTTCCTGGCATATTGCCCTGCTCTGGGTGCTCTGTGCTTGTGGAAAGCCATCTTTTCTTTCTCTGTTGGTAAAATGGGAATGGTAATACTCATCTTGCTCTCAAGAAGACAAAAATGGTGTTTTTTGTGTGGCAGGATGTCTCTGTGAAAATTTGCCTTACTGTTATAAAACAGTTTCTTTCAATGCGTGACATTGGTGTGTGAATGCTGGCTCTTGTGTTCCTCTGTCAGGTCCTACTTGTTTTGAGAAAGTCTTCAGCTCTTGTCTGTTGTGAGGAGGAAAAAGAAGAGGGGCAATGCTGGGAGAGGCCCTCAAAGTCAGTGGCAAACGGCCTGAGGTGCTCTGCAGCTCACCTGCCTTCACCCAGGGTCCAGGTGCAGAGGGTGGGCCACAGGAGACTAACATCTCCATCCTATCTGTAGCCACTGCACTGGGGTTGGGCATATCTGTGCTTGAGTAACAATGCAGACATCATCAAGGATGTGTTTAAAAAAAAATATCTAAATCTGCAGTTCCACCAGAATACTGGCTGTTTCACTGAATTTCAGGAATGAAAGCATGCATTTCATTTCCAAATGGATTTGGGTCTGTTTTCTAGCTCATGGCTAATTCCTGATGAACTTCTCTAATTGGAACCCAACTTACTGTAATTTTTCGGTTGCTGTCCGATCACCCATTTTGGAATTCCACCTGTGACCAGGGACTTGGCTGGGAATATTAGTTGGCTGCAATGGAGAAATCGACTTTGAGTGTTTCACTTGGTAAATTACAGGCTGTGCTCCTAATTATAGACACACACTTGTGGGAACATAATCATACAATTCCCTGAGGTATATCTGGATTGCTGTGTCCAGATTTTGAAAGCTAGAGGGTAAGATATTGGGTTTTCTTTAACATTAAATTATGAGGTGAAAGCCAGGGACCTGAGGCCACATGGCTCAATACATGCTGTGCTAACAAAACCATGAAAGCCTGCTTTGAAGTGCAGCAGGAAAATCTGCCTTCCCTATAAACATCAACCTGAGCATCAGAGCAGTTGTTTGATTCTTGAATCTTACTCCTTGTCACAAGGCAAGAGTCCCTGGAGGATATCACCCCTACAGTAAACTGTAATCACAGATGACAGCTACTACCCTGAAATAACCTGGTGAAGGCTCCCATTGCCAGGAAGCAGCGATGGCAACAGAGAGGGAAGGCTGAACTGTGTCAGTGTTTCGTTTATGTAACAGATAACCTCCTGCTTAATGAATAGCTGAAATCAAAACATGCCATTTTATACCAGTAGGTTTTGGGTGAAACATCACTCACTTTTCTACTGTGATGCAGCATGTAAGCCTGCACCTCATCAGCAGCATTGCAGGCGTGTCACTCTGTGTAACCTGTGTTTATTTTGCTGTTGGAGCTGAATCCTCTTAGCGCTGCAATCCAGGACCCAGTCCGTGCTGCAGCCCCCTCTCAAGGGGACACACCACATGATCGGTGAATCCTCTCACATGCACTAGTGATCTGCTGTTCCTTCCTCGCTTCCTGATGTAATTTTATCCAGTGGGACAATGAGTCTGATTCTGCTTTTGCTTACCTAATATCTTTTTTCCTGGCTTGGTACAGCACAGTGCTTTTGCCCCTCTGCTTTAATCTTAGGGAAGATGGCAGTCATGGACATGACTTATCCTTTTCATGCTGACACTGGCTGTGTGAGGACAGCTGTCAGAAGAGTGTTATGGTTCTCATAACCCACTCTTGCATGGTTGTCTGTCCTCCTAAAAGAGAATGATTAGTCAGATTGCAGCTTCCCTACTAGTGATCAGTGACAACCTTTTGGTGTACCTCGGAGCCTTGGGGCACTGACATCTTTTAGGCTTATGCTCAGAGCAGTTTGCAGCACCTAGCTGGTGATGGGGTCTGCTGGGATAACAACATTTATCCAGTCTCTTGCCTTTAAGATTTCTTGCTTGTTCTTCCCATCACATTAACAAAGGCAAGGAAGAGAAACCATCGATTGCTAGAGACCCAGGTTTGCTGGGGGCATTAAGCATTTTGTGAAAAGGTATGAAAATCAGAAGTTTTCTCTTAAGAGAAAATACTATTGCATATTAGGAAAAAGTCTAGATGGCTAAAATATTAATGGAATGTTGCTCCTATCCATGTTGAAACTGTCAAAAGGCTAAATATTAATAAGGAAAATATTTCCTTTAATCTTGTCTGCAACACCAGAACCTGCTGGTATTCTTGGGAGGTTATAGGCAGATTCACCAGGTTTGCTTTTGGAGCACTGCCACTTGGGCTATTAGCTCCGTTTTGCTCAGTGGCCTGTCAGGGTGTCTTTGGGCTTGTTTGTGGTTACATCTGATGAGCTAGCAGGTGTTTGCTGTGCTCCTCCTGACTTGTGAAATTCTAGTGAAATGGTTTGCATATATACCAAGAATATATTCTTTTCGGTAGCTTAAATAGAATTGCTACATACAGCAAACTGACCATCACATGTTTGTTTATTACACATGCACATGCTCATATGTATAAAATCTATGTATCTACTTGCCATGCTTCTGATGCAGGGCATAGCTATCTCCAAAAAAATACTTTTTGCAGTCTTGAAACTAACTTTTATTGCCATGACATTTCCCCTTGCTCAGCAATATATTTAAAAGGGGTTTTCATGCTACTGAATCATACTGTACATACAAAGGAAGGAAAATGACAACATTATTAATCTTTTTCCTTGCTTCCTCAGATAAAAAACTCTGGTTTTCTGTCTGTGTTTTACACATTAAGAAAGAAAATAACTCCTGTCACTGTCATCAGTCTGTTTGCTGGCAAAATTTACTGTGATATATATTACTGCAACATGGCTCAATTCAATTTAAGTACTGAAATTCAGTGAGTTTTACCTTTGCACAGAGTGGAATTTGATGTACTTTTGTAAATCCCTTAAAAAGATGCTCAATTAACTTCTCATGAATTTTTTTTTTTTT
>KZ505664.1:583197-597810 GCA_002844005.1 Limosa lapponica baueri | reverse complement strand
TTCTAGGCATAGTGAAGTCATTAAATACTTTTTCCAATGTCTGCTTTTTTAGTGAAGTTTATAATCAGAATAGGGAAGCTAACACCGTATAATATATAATTTCTCATCAGACATCAACAAGTTCTCTACAGTTTGGCATTACTCGCTAGCCCATATCTTTTACTTTTTCACGTAGTTCAAAGTGTGAGTTACATGATATAAACGTAGAAATTTGGCATCCCAAACACTTAAGTCTTTTCTGTTCACTTCCCAGTTGCTCTCTGTGCAACAATTGCTCTCTGTGTAACAATTTTAAGGGAGAATTTTCAGGTCAGCTGAAGTTTTCTCTCAATTTTATGCCATACTGCTACTTTATGCCATACTGCTACTTTATGCCATACTGCTAACCTTTGGTTACCTCTAAATAATGTCTTCATTACTCTTTTACTGAAATGGATTGAAGTAATGAGTCATGGCAGAAGAGAGCCCAAACTGGTGCTGGAATTCATTTGGCCTGTGAAAAATGGGGATTTGGCCAATGGTGCAGTAATTATAACGTCTCCTCAAGCTTTTGAATAGCTGTGGACAGACATATTTTATACTGCCTGGAAGGCAAGCAATCAGTGAATTGCTCTTTTGTGATGGAGCATTGGAACTAAGTATTGACTAATACTTCATTTTTCTTAGGTGCTTTTTCTCCAGCTGGGCATTGTATGCATGAAAGTGACATCAGTCTGGTTGGATAAACATCCTTAGTGATGAAGTATTTTGCACTTACTTTATGTTAGTAAAAGTGTATTATTGTCCACTCCTATGTAAACGGCTGTGGCAGTCCAGCAGTCTGACTAAGGAGGGGAGACAGAGACACTCAAACCAGTTTATAATATTTTTCTATTGGTCTTTCCACAGTTTCAATGTGTTGTGACATGTTTGTTCACATTTTATTAGGTGCGGAAGTCTTAAATGTTGAGCCTTTTCTACATCTCTCCCTCCCCATCCTTCCCTCCTTTGCAAAAGAGGGTAAACTTTATGCTACAAAGGCAATGAAGTTTTATACTTTCACTCAAAAGTAGAGACTTTTTTGGTGAGGTGTCCCTTATTCTGTAGCTGTTCTGAGCTTCAATGAAAATAAATTTTCTATTTCAGAAAACGTATTGTATCACAAATGCTCTTTACTTAGTTTGCACTCCAGGGAGTTTCTACTGCTCAGTCACAGTACAAATTGCACCTATACATTTGCAATTTTGCCAAATTACTTCATTTACAAATAATCTGACTTTAAGCAATCTTGTGGGACTCCATAACCCAAACAAGTAAAACCAGTTAGGAATTTAAAATTATTTTTCTGGTGAAGCAGAAGATAAAAGTAAATGGAATCACAGAAGATGATACATGTTTTGGTTTTGGATTAATTGAATGACAGATAAGAGAGAGCTTTTTTCCCCACCCCAAACACTTAAAATTTAAATTCTGAAACAATGGTCTACAGTATTTTTCAAGCCTATGACTGCCTCTACTAGGGCCCAAATGTAGCTAGTGACAGTTATAAATAATGCAGTCTGTATTGATGCTGTGTACTGTGGTATGATTTGTGCTTTAAGGAAGGTGAAACTCAGTTTTGGCAGGGGCGTGATTTTGAATGAAAGGTTCCAGCAAGCCATAATTTTTTAGAATATTAATTTTGTGACATTATTATTGTCTAAACATAAAGATTCAGAGCTGACAATTTTAAGCTGACACAAAAACTCGTTTAGGGAAAGGTCAGTGTTTGTGACACATCCCCAGTCAATATTTTAGTGTCATTTTCCGAATGCTCAGAGCAACTGCTGTCATTGCAATTCACACAGCCCTGGTATTCTACTTCCAAACAGCAGTAACAGGGGAAAGGGTGGGTGCTCACAGCAAGTAACAATTAGCAGAGTGGCTCCAGGCCAGGCTAATTTAAACAAATCCAATACCTTTCCTTGACCTACTGCAGCACTGAGTTCTCCTTCAGTAATTTTCCTTGCTTTCTGACTTCCATCAATACCACCTTACAGCAGCAAGGCCAATTCCTTTACGTGTACCCTGTTGGTCTGACTGTCATCTTCCATCTAACTCTTCTTCTGACTGCAAACTATTATCACCAGTTTGTAATTGCCACACTAAAAGGGCTATATTTTGGGAGTGGGAGGGTCAAGAAGAAAGCACTTTGTGAGGAAAAAAATAGCAATTAAAAATTGACATGTTGACAAAAATGATGTTCCTTGCTTACATTTACTAACAGTTATACATTCAAATGATAAACAAATATAATTTCTTCATTTAATTTTTGTTGTGGTGGGACTCCAAAGCAGACAGAACTTTGAAGTGGACCTGCCTAGGCAGTCTTCTAAGTGGGATGCCCAGAAAGCCCAGAAGGCTTTAAACCATGCCCTTCTATAATGTTTTATTGGAATTAAACTCAAAGATTTAATGTTTAAAACAAAATATCTAAAAAGCCCAGAGAAAGTGGAGCAGGAGCTAGAGCTTATACATGGTTCTTCAGCCCTCTGTCCTTGCAGGTGAGTCTACGTACTAAAGCTTTGTACTAACTCAACAATTTTTGTTGCCAGCAAACTCTGCTCAGTTCCCATTAGTCCCTGGGAAGTTCTACCCTGAGCAGCTCCTTCTTACCTGTTTCTTGGGCCTCTGACCCCTTCCTCTGCCCCACACATCACTGTGCTGCTCCCTGGGTCCTGTCTGCCCTTTCCTTCAGAGTGCTTCACCGGACCCTGCTCCTTCCCAGGTTACCACACATCTCACTCAGACTACAGAAATATAGCACATAACTAGCCTCCTTTTAATTTTTATTTTTTTAATTTTTATTTTTGAAATTTATTGTGGCAAGGAGAGACACATTTGTCTCAAAAGCCTGTTACAGAATGGTCTTGCACAATTCCAGATGAAGGGAAAAACCTTTTACTTTTGAAGAGGATACAGCTAAAATCCAGATGGTAAAATCCAGAGAGGACTGCCAGGCTCTACCTCTTTGCAGAACTTACTGGTTTGAGTCTTTTTGGAGTTTTACATATGTATATGCATATCTGCTGAGCTAAGCTCTATGTTGTACAAATTTTAGTTGTCCCTGTCTGTGCAGCTTTTCATCTTCCACTAATGCTGCTTTGTTGTACTTCTGAAATTATGCAACTGCAAAGAACTGTGACTAAACAAAGTTTAAAAAGTGTTGGAATGCTTATGGAGATTTCCTCTACTTCTGCTAAGGGTTGAATTGAATATTTGCTCCGAATATTTTATATTTAGCTATTTATTTTTACTATAAATTCTCAGTTGTTTCTTATTGGAGAGAAGATGAAAAATAAAGCTCTGCAATCTGGATAACATGAAGGTGAAGAGCTTAAATTCAAATTCAGATATAAAGTTCAGGGAAATGTGGTAAATTTTATTTTCCTTATTTGTTATAATTAATAGCTATTAAAAAGCAGAATTTAACTCATATTTAACTACAAGTGAGAGAAGCCTAATAATAAAATAGGTGAAAAGCCTTCTTTTATGCTGAAGCAATAATGCTTGCACTAAACTGATGTTTAATCAAGTGATCTTTGTTAGACCTCAGTCCTTTCTGTTGTTACTTCTGATGTTTTTGATGAATTTGTAGCGTGTGTTTCTGAGATGGTAATCAGACTCAACTTCCTAAGGAGCATTGGGAAAATTCTAAGCTTTGTAAACTGATTTCTCATCATCAGATGAAAAACTTGCTAAGTGAAAATTTATGCTGTAAAGCTTCAAGTGTCTGGATTCAGAGAATGTTTAACATGTATTTGCAATTAAGCTAGGAGTTATTTTCGTGAAACTGCTATCAGGTAATTGATGGCTCTTTCATGAGAGGTAAGATGACAGCGTAGGTGCTCTATAAATCACTAAAATTAATGTTTGTCTTGCACTATTATAATGGCACTGTTCTTGATTAAATCGTCTGGGCTTTGCTCTTGCTCCTAGAGAAATCTTGGTGCTGATGTTGGTGAGGCTGTCAGTATCTCATTCACAGAACAAACAACCGGGGCTACTCTCAAAAGGCTTGCAGTTCTTACAATGAAAATAGCCCTTTCAACATAAATCAATATCCCAAAGTCGTGGCAAGTATTTAGGAAGGCAAATAAATAGTTGCACTAGAATATCCTTAGGTCCTCTTTATACATTTTGTGCAATCACTGAAGTGCTATAAACATTAGCAGCTTCAGAAATATTGCTCAGTTAATGTAGTTATCTAATTATGTTGGGTATAAAAGCATGCTTTAATCTCCCTACCTACTTACTTACTGGAGGAAGAAGAGTTAATAAAATGGTGTGAGTTTTTTTCTGGAGGAGTATCAATGCAAGACACCCCCCCCAGCCTTTCCTGGAAAAATCCTTGGGAAAATAACTACTCATAGCTGTGTGGGTGGGGAACAAACTTACTATTCAAAGGGCGAGTTATCCAAACTGGGATCATATCATTTACATGAAAGTATGGTTGTTCACGCTGGAATAGCTGATCTTTAAGTATGTCTTATTTGATGTCTCTCCCCGCCCTATTTCTGATATTTTTGGGGACTTGTCCTTCTTACATGTGCCAATGTGATTTAATTAGTATCTACGGGAAAAAAAAGAAAGAAAAAGAAAACCATTAATTTTAGCCCTGCTTAAAGCAAGCAAGTGAACTAGACCTATAGAGCTTCCTTTCAAAATACATTTTTGTATAACAAAAGATATAGATTCCCTAAGGTTTTTCCTGCTGGAATTTAACAGGAACTGAATATTATTAGGGCTTACATTTTGCAGGGAGGTATTAAAATATTCTTCAGTTTTGATTTTTTGCAAGATATACAGGAAGCCAGAATATCAGCTGTCGGTATATCTCATCAGTCCAGAAAGGCATCTACTGAGCCTGAAGAACTGGGTGGAAGCAAATATCTGTGCCTGTGATGAACCGAGTAACAATGAAACCCAGTAGAGTGGGCTCACTGTGAAGCCAGCACCTTGTCTACTAGTAAATTCATTTGGAAGTATTTTCTGTTACACATTTAAAATACTCTTCTTTTAATCAGACAATCACCTGTGAAAATGATTTAGGAGTTGTATAAGCTGCTGCAGCCATCCTGAATATGCTCTTCTGGTAGCGTTGCGTCCTGATTGCCTGCTCTTATAGGAGGCACAGTGAGATTCTTACTTTCCTATTCCTAGTCAAAATCTTACTTGAAGTAGACTGAAGTTAACATGCACACTGTATGTGCAGTAAATCGTGCCCTAAGTCTTGTGACAATAATAAACCAGGTTTATTTATGGGGAAAAAGCTCTAATTAATTAAATTAAAGAGGAATTACATCCTCTCCCTTCCTCTTCTCAGTTGTGTTTCACCTTCTCATCTTACTGGAAAAGAGTCTCTTTTCCATGAAAGAAAATGTTTAGAAATCCCTATGCAAAACATCAGCACTTCTAATTTTCTCTGCTTTTGACAGTGGTTACTGAAGTCCCGACAGTAGCTAATTAGGCTGTAAACATGTCTTCTAGTTGTAAACATGTTTCTAGTGAGGAGATGAATGATATTTTTGAGAGGACCCCTTCCCTTGACTGCTTGTATTGGAGCTCTGGGCTTTAATGTAATGGGAGATAGAAGCATTACTGAAGACACCTGGATACTCAGCATGGTCTTCATTGGCTCTTCCATTTGTTTCTATTAAAACAACAACAGCAACAACAACAACAATAATACTAATAAATAATAATAGTAGATGGGGACCCCTGATGCCTGCCCTCCTTGCAGCCTTGCAGGGATGACGCCCTAGGAATCTCAGCTCAGGGTGGCACTTCCAGGCTGCCAGTTATATTGCATGAAAACGGGGAATGCTATGAAGAGCTGGGACAGATGGGATGGCAAGGCGGCAGGCGAGTGGGCAGGAAGCCAGAAAGCTTCAGTTTTTAGAGCTGACTAAACTGACTTGTCCTTGCAGAATTTTTTTGAATTGGCATTCTTCTGATGGAAAATTTTTGTCTATGTTGAGGAACAGTACTACTTTTGAATGAAAAGCACCTTCGCTGCCATGCTGGCTTTGTCACCACACTTGGTGGAAGGCCAGGCCAGGCTGCTTCAGTGGGGCAGCACGGAGGTCTCTGACATAGAGTCCCCAGCAAAGGGCACCTGGTCCCCTCCACTGAGACCTTGGGAGTCCACTCCAGGAAACTGGGGTAGTCACAGCATTTCCTGACTATAAAATCTAGAGCTAGTCTCACTCAGTTCTTAGCTAGACTAGACTGGAGGCAGACTAGTCTGTTGGTCCATTTTCTTGAGCTCTTATTTTCTGATTTCACTCTGAAAATGTCTGAATTAAGTAAGCAGATTTTAAGAAATTAAAAAATTTTTACTGCAGTCTAACAATACACTGTGTGGCTTCTGCAGGGTGTACATTGAAAGGTCCCTAACAATCCCCATCTTGTTTTTGTTTTGCAAGTAACCAAGAGGAATAGTATCTACTGTTACTCTCTGTGACAATGTTTCCACCATTGATGAAACCACCTCCTGCCCTGTGGGGACTTGTGTCTTGTTTCTTAGGAAAGTTGCTTCTATTTATTTATCTATTTATTTATTTATTTTTAGCAGATCTAGTTATAGCAGCTGTCTTGCTCCCTTTGCCTTGCCTTTTAAGCATGGAATTTCGATTACATCCTTGTCACCTCTGAAGTATGAAAAGCCATTTACAGTATTGTTGACATGTCAGTTATAATACCTTCCCTTCTGCTCTTCAGAGTGACTACCAAAAGGGATTGTATTTGAGGGAGATAAAGTTGTTTTGGTGATCACTTTTAATATAGGCAGATGAACAGAATTTTTAAATCAAATTTACTGTTTGACCCCAGGGGAAAAAGGAATAATATATACCATGATGACTGACTATAAATAATCTTCATATACTTTGTTGTTGATTTTGTCTCTCTCAATTTAATAAGAGCTTTGCATATTCATGTGAGGAAAACCTACTGACAATATATTGGATTCTGCAAATTTTCCAGTGCAAATTATGTCATGACTAACGTGTCATGGTTTACTTTACCTCAGATCATTTTCCAAGTTTTCTAATTGAAATTTGGGTTATTAACCAGATGAAAATATTTTTCTGCTTACTAACTGATAGTAGCAAACTAACAGGTAGAAAAATAAGATTTGAAAACTTTGTTTGGAAAAAGCAGGAGAAGGCTAGGGTGTTAGTGCTCATTTCTCAACAGTTTGTGCTCCAAACATCACAAGAGGCTGTACAACCCACTGCTGTGCCAAAGTGGGCTGCTCATCCATATGGGCCCAGCTAGCAAACACAGTATGTATCAGAAACATCAGATTTACTGCCCATGCACAGATCACCTGTGCCACATATTCACAGCAGGTTTCTGGGTCGGATACCATTCTGGGAAATATGCAAATGGCTGAGTTTGGACATGAGGTGCAACTCTGAAGTTTAGAGTTTTTTAAGCCTTTTCTCTAATAAAGATTTTCTGCTCCAGTCCATCTGAGGTTTGATTCATCACTTAGTCATGTCTTAAATCACTGGACAGAAAATCTGCAATATATGCTTTCACATATGGTGTGACCACTGCAGAGCCTGAACTAACAGAAAAGGGAATCTGGTAGCTTAAGTAGTAAAATGGAAAACCTTGGAGAATACTTGGTGTTAATACAAGTAGTGCTACAGTAGAAGGAGGCATTTACTGCCTTCTAAATAATAGGAAAAAGTTAAATGAACAGTGATTGTCAATAGACAATTTTCTGCTTGTTTTTCTTCAGAAAGATTGATTTTCTTCTGAGGGATCAAAGAAAAAAAACCAATAGCTTCACACTAACAGCTAATAGAAAACAAGGAAGCAACAGAAAATAAAGGTGCCAAACTCTATGTCCCTTTGGGATCAAGGATATTGAGTCATGCAAAGAGACATTGAAGCAGCAGAATGTAGAAGTTCTCTAGAAGAATAAAAAAGCCAACACCACAGAGATTTTCTTTCCTCCCATTCACAAGGTCAACACACACAACACTCTCATCTGCTGCTTCAGTGTAATTTCTCCATGAGAGCTGCTTGGTCAGGTTCAGTGAAACAAAGCAGCACTGGGGGGTTGGACTAGATGATCTCCAAAGGTCAATTCCAACTCCGTATCAATCTGTGATTCTGTGATTAGCTGCAGTGCTATGAAAATATTTTTGCCTATAGAAACATGTATTTGTCATTAGTAAATGTAATGTAAATTGGCATAGTAGAATGATGCTTGTTGTAATTGAGACAGGGGTCTGTATTGCTTTCTATGTAGTAATGCCTTCTACACAGGGAGAGAGGGCTCCTTCACTGGATGACTTGGGAATGTACTAGTTCACGAAGGGCTATAGAGCCAGAAATAATATTTTTGTAGCTGCAAGGGATGTTAGAACTGCATTTACGGTGTGGTACTTTGTTCTACTAAGGTGGCTTCAGCTTGGTGCCAGAAGGAAGGCAACCTGTCTGCCCCATTGTGGCCCTGTGCTGGGGTGAGCAGGGCTTTGAGGGGAGAGGAAACTCTGTTGTACACAGCCCTGGTGGGAGGCACTGCCCACTGGAAACCTGTAGCAGGAGAGCAGCCCAAAGCCAGTTCTATGGCTGAGAGAGAGGACACCTCCACAGGAGCTGTCTAGGGACCTGAGGAGTTTGTTGTAAATCACGAAGAACTGTAAATTGCTGTATTAGAAAGTGAAGAGCAGTGGAAAAAAGCACCGTGCAAGGACATGGTAGGAAGGGAAAAAGAGTTTTGTTCTCAGGTAATTTCACTTTAATCTGTCCATCCCAGCAGGTCTATGTTTTCTTGCTTTAAAAGGTTACCTTGGTCTAGTTTTCCATATGTTCCATTTAAATGAAACCTGGCTTTGC
The DNA here is from genome assembly GCA_002844005.1 of Limosa lapponica baueri. Classification (NCBI taxonomy): domain Eukaryota; kingdom Metazoa; phylum Chordata; class Aves; order Charadriiformes; family Scolopacidae; genus Limosa; species Limosa lapponica. The sequence continues at coordinate 588,933 of KZ505664.1, read as the reverse complement.
AGATTGGAAGCCTTTAGTGCCTTTTGGCTTTGAGGTGGTGAAGCATTTCCACCCTGAAGTACTGGCCAGTTCAGGCTGTGTAATATATGGCAATCAGAGGAGAATAATATGTGGCCTAATGTGTCCAGCAATTTAGATATTCACTCTTGAAAAATGAATGATAAAGAAGAAAAGCAGCCTCCGGTAAAGAACCCCAAAGAGCCAAAATATCTAACACATTTCTAATTTTCTTCTTCTGGCATATGCCAGTGGGAGGATCTAAGACAGTGTTATTGCTTCAGTTCAGAAAAATAAGAAGTAACACAATGCAAGAGATCTCAGAGGGGAAAAACCATAGAAACAGAACTGCGGCATATGTCATTTTCTTTTTTGAAAGTTAAATATGCCTAAACACTATAACTGGGATAGTCAGTGAATACAGACTGTCAGATTACAGGAATGTTTTCCTGTAATCCTCCTATCCCTGCTAAAATAAGCAGGCCCAGCATCCAGTTTACATGTTCCCTCCTACAAAGCAGATTCCTCACTTCTTGGGCTTCATAAATATGCAAGGGTATGAATCGAAACACAAGCACTGTCTCTGCAGAAAATACAGGGTTTTTTTCAAGCTGTGGCTATGATCCTCTGGGCATTGTCAGTGTCACACGAATTGGGTTTGTGCTGAGATTACTTGGCTGTTCTGTTTTCATGTTATCATTCCATTTCATAAGAAATTCAGATGTCTTTCGAAATAGTTATCCTCACAGCTGTGTGTTTGAAAATCGGAACTGATAAGCAAAGTAACAGATTCACCAGATACTTCAATTTCACCTCCGTGCACCCACATTTTACACTTACAACCTTCCCTCCTGGATAATACACATTAACTTCCATGTTATTCTGGCTAAGACCAAAGAGAAATTTATGTCCTTCATATCAGGGTTTGTTTTGACTAATTATGTACCCATGGATATCTATTTAACCTCTTAGTATGGCACAAAAAGGCATGCCAGTGACTTTTTCTAAATACCTACTTTATTTTGCTTGAGTGCCCGTTAGAGCCTTTAGCTTTGCTTTGCATTCAAATAAATGTTACAAAAGTGGGAAGAACATTGATGACATTGAACATTTTAGCTCCGGGGTTTGACACTCTAAATCTGGCTAAAATCTAAACTCTTTAATGTTTCTTTATCTGTACTGACAAAAAAAAAGTAGTGTGGGCTGAAATTGTAAATGCTCACTGAAATGCAGCAGCACAGTGATTTGCTTGCTTTAACCATGATCCTTTGTGTTTCCCTGACTGTTTAACTAAAATCGTTTTTGTCTCTCCTGTAGCATTTTGCAGGCTAGTGATCGAGAACCTTTTGGTGAAATTGTGTAACACAGCAGGAGGTTATTCAGATCCTATCTTACTATTAATTTTTTAAGTCCTATGGTTACAAGTAATGACAGGTTGGAGGAAGGCTGGTAGCTGCTTTGTAGTTTTTCCTTCTAGCAAGACCTGCAGTGTCAAGCACCGCATGCCACTATTCTAATCACAGGGGCGCGCTGCTGCAGAGCTGTTCTTATCGTGTTTTCCTCCCGAGCTCCCATTCTAATAAGGAAAGTGCCAAGTGCCAGATTTCTCTATTGTAAACTAATGATTTCTGATTTGACAAACAGAGATGAAAGTCAGGTATTTTTTAAGCAGCGAGGGAGTTCAATACGCGGCTTGTTTGACATTACTGCGGTGTTCTGCTGGTCGTGTTTCTGCATATTAACTAGTCTAATGTGAAAAGGTTTGGTGAAAATCTGGAGAAACATTTGTTTCTTTGGAACTGGGTCTTTGGCTACTTGTGGGAGCACCTGGTCCACCTGGAAATGGGGAAATGCTTAGTCCTAGAGAGGTGCTCTGAGCTCTTTGGGTAGAAAGCGTTGTGGTTAATACAAAGATCAGCATTAGTCCCATTGGGGCAGCACAGGAGGAGTACTCTTGCCCAAAACATATTGAGACTTGATCAGCCCATGTCTCTGATTGCAAAGTGGTAACTAGGTGTTGTTTTGTGGTATCAGTCCTTTCTTATTATAAGTCAGGTGGATTGAATTTACTAGGTAAAACCAGGCAGTTTTAAACAAAGAAAATGAAATTCAGAATGGTGAAATCTACATTCTTCTTTCTACAGACTGTAGCTTTTACCTGCAACAGGTATAGTGTAAAGACAGATGGATATGCAGTACAGATTTTCATAGCATACAGCTTGGTAATAACAAACACTTTAAATACATTATCAGTATTACTGTGCAGGATTTTTTGAAATGGAAGTTGTTGTTGTCACATAAGCCTCTGGTGTTTTGTGGCAACAAATTTGAAGAAAATTATAGTAAACCATGTCCTTACAAAAATTGAAAGTACCGGCAGAACTTAATTACGGGCACAGGACAGCAGCAAAAAACCTGACTGTCAGATGAATAGCTCCCCTAAAGGTTTTAATTTTTAATTATAGATTAAAGAAAGCCTTTGCTGAGTTCACTAAGATCAATATGAAATACAGATCATTCATCCACACTACAGTGCACTAGTGGCATAGTTATAAATATGCAAAAAGAAAATGAAAGTAATATAAACTGCCCTATTTTCCAAGGACAATTATTTCAACTTATAATACTTTTATATGCTGTGGCATACTGCAGACTATTCAAAACCAGTGGCAATGTTCCAAAGGTCTAGAAGAATGCAACGGAAAAAATATGTAATTAGCGACTGCGTATATTCATCCTGACTGAATTTTCCCCAAAGGTTACTTCTGGTGGATTTTTGCCCGGCAGGTGAGCGAGCTGCATTGCTATATAATGATGCTTTCAGAATGCAGTGTCTGGCCCAGCCCTGGCATCACAGTTCACATCAGTGCAAGAGAGTCATACTTTTTGTCTGAACTATAGCATTTTATTGTTTTGCTTAATTTTTGCTCAAATTTAGTTGCTAAATTACTGACCTTTATTGTTCTGAAACTGTTATTCTGAATTTATTAAATTAATAACTGATGTATTGAATTATGATTTTTAACATAGCTATCAAGCATGCTATTCTGTATGAAAGAATGGAGTCAGATTAAATTTTAATTTAATGAACCTTGGATTCTTTTTGTGATCTGAATAATGCTGAAACAGGTATGTTTGTTTGAGTTTCATACTTAGGTAAGAGTATTGCTTATTTTGGTTTTTTTTATACTCTTTCTTTTGCCAAGTGAGGTAGAGTTATCTCCACTGACAATTTTCTGAAACAAACCAGCTGTAATCAAGGGAGACACCCTGGTGAACTGGCTGCGTGGCTGATGTGAGCTCTGCTAACAGTGTCGCCAGGAGGATTTGCTCTTAATGCCCGCTGCTGCAAGCTAGCTTGCTTTGTTGTTCACTGGTTGGCAGAGACGCTGACACGATGATTTTTGTTTTATGAAAGCCAAAAGGATGTAAAGTTACACTGATGGGAATGAGGAACACGTAGTGCAGGAGCTGTTTGCTGCAGATGCCAAAGATAATTAAGGAGCCTTCACTGAGCCCTGTTGTGGAGGTATTGAATTCACTATGTAATTGATTAGTTGCAATTATGTTTATAAGTCAAATTAACAAGAGTACACCAATGTTCTTTTAGTTACCCATCATTCTGTCAGTACTGCTGGTGAGTGCCACAGAAATATTGTCTTTTATTCTGGTTTGCATGGCAGAATGCAATGTTGGAAGCAAAAACAAACTGATGACTGAGGCAGACTGTGCTTTTTAATAGTATTTCAATTTAAAGAAATTTGTCACCTGTGTAAGGCTGCAGAAGAAAATAACTTCTGGTGACAAAAGTCATTGAGTGACACTGTCTTAAAATACGCAAAAAGTCATGTACTGATGTGTGGTAAAGGGGCGGACGGTGCTGTCTTCAGCCTGTGGAGTCAGCAGGGAGAACAGGACACGAAATCACATGAGCAACAGACCCAGAACTGCTGAAGTTACTAGCAGGTAATTAATTCTCTCAGGTGCTCCTTTTTGGTGACTTTCCTTCCGCAAATATCTTATTAAAGAAGGTAGATACTAGAAATCAAATGAAAGATAGCAGCTGTACCCCTTTCTGTATGGCAGCCCACAGAGAAATGTTGAGTAATGTTCCTTGTGTTTTACCATGTAGCAACTTTAGGTGTCAAAAATGTGAAATCTTCTTTGGACTCACTACCAACACAGCGAGCAGGACTTGCTCTGCAAAGATGGTTTAAGTCAGCTACTTTGACAGGTTTCTTGGTGTTGCTCTTTAGCTGTTAATATTCACTGAGAGAAAGTGTCCAGAATCTTTCAACAGTGGGAATAAAAACCTTGCAGAGTACTTTTGGCTTAGCAGCCACATATTGTTTATGAGCTCTTTCCCTTTTACCTGCGGTTAGCAGAAGCAGGTATCTGGGCTGTTACGATTCTGCCTGCAGTGTTCTTCACTTGATGTTGCTGTCTTAAGAGCATGAAGGATGGGGGGCTGTGGGGTATATTTATCCCAGGTAAGAAGATGCAAGAAATCCCAATATTATTTCAGCACTCAATGTCATATTAAAACATTGTTTGAGGTCATTGGTGCAGGGGAAGAAGTGAAGTGAAAAGGTGAAAAGCTAAGATGCAAACAGTGGATGCAGCTGGTGGAAGCATCCTGGTCACCAGCCAAAGCATCAGACTGCAATAGATACAGACTGGCATTTCAAGGGGAACAAGTTAGTATGTCCCTAGCATTAGATAGCCCCAAAGTCTGTACTCAAGGAGCATAAAAAATAATTATTTAAGGATTTTTCTGTATAACCTTTTGTAACCGTATGCATCTGAGAAAATAGTAAGTCAACAAGGACACTTTAAAAATAGTGTGCAACTGTGCAGAGACTGCTGAGTTGTGTTTGGCAAACACTGTCGCTGTGAATGTGTGTGTGTTTCCCAGACTTTTTGGGGAGTGCAGCACAAATCTCTGCCGTATGCCATGCAGTTCTGCTGGAGCTCGCTTTCTTTGGTCAAATGGCCTTGCCAGGGCACTCTGGTATTAAGATAACTGTCACACAGAGCTACTTGTTTTTAAGCACTGTTATTGCTTCTAACTCCAGTGCCTGCTACAAATGGCCTTTCTGTCTTCTTGGTATGACTCATATTTTGCATGCATATCATTTTAGAATATACATTATCCCAAATATTTTAGAAATTAATCTACTGTATCAATGTTTTAAAGAGCTCTGAAGACTTTGAATGTCATCTTGAGAGGAGGCATAGTTTGAAAATTAAGGCATAGGAGACAGGAGTTGGAAGAGTTTTGAGCTCTCTGACTGTTTTGGTGACAGATGTGCTGTATGACCTTGGCCAACTGTGTAGGACCGCCTCAAGCTCAGACTCTGTCTTGTGCTGGGAGTAGTTCTGGTGACTGCAGAGGAGACTCTACATACTGTGAGATACTGTGCAAAGCAATAGAGTGTGATCTTTAATATTTTTACGGTATTTTTTTCTGTAAAACTTTTATTTCCTTCAATGAGGTGCTATAGATTAACTGAACATCTCCTATTCGTAAGTGTGGGGGCTGTTGTTATAGCAAAGTGGGTTACTACTGTGTGGAGAAGGTGACTTCCAGGTCTCTGCAGAAGCATTTCAGGAACAGAGTGTTTTGCATCAAATCTAAGCAACTCCAAATTCACTATCTGCAAATCAAAATCTTACAGTGAATTCCAGCAGCACCTGGGGATTATCCAGGCCCTGTCTGTGGTGGGGCCAAAGGGCAAA
>KZ505664.1:535221-572295 GCA_002844005.1 Limosa lapponica baueri | reverse complement strand
TTCTTCAAAGAAAAAAGTTGTAAAGATTTATCTACCAAAATGACTTGATTTAGAGAAAATTCAGCTGACTTCTTAACAGTGCCACATTTGGGCTCTGACTCAGCAATGCTCACGTGAGTAACTTCCATAGTGCTGGTTACTGAAGTATGTTTTAAGAACTGGAGCCTTGGAAATTGAAGTTCATCACTTAAATGCAAAATACATGCATTGTAGTCTAAAATAACTCAGAAAAGCAGCAGGGTAATTTTGATATGTAATACTGGCAGGGCACATGGGGAAACTATCAGTTACTATTTCTCAGCATCCTAAAGAAGTTGAGCCAGTACTGAAAGGAAATACGTATTACGAGCTGGGAAGTGGTCCTTGCAGCTGGGCTTCTTTGAATGTGGGGCCCTACTTTTATTGGTCCTTCCCTTCTCCTTTAGCTGCAGTGCAGATCTGTGGTTACCCCAGTTTGCGGATCCCAGATGCCTGATGTGCTGGTTAGCTGCTTGCAGGCCTGCCACACAAGACTGGAAAGGCTGGTGCCCTGTGGGTATCTGTGGGACAAGGTAGAAAGGAGTTAGCTGTGGGAGCTTCACACTGCCTCTGCTGTGAAAACAGGTGCCCTTTCTAAAGCGTATGTGTGTTCTCTGCTAAGTGTCTCAGCTCAGGGACAGAGAACCACTTCCTTCAACACAGACAGACAGAAGGCTCTGTAGACTTTCATTGCTCAGTCTTCGTGTATCCAAAATCTACTCATTCCTTTGCGTCTCCACTACACTTTGAACTTCTCCCTTAACCAAGAACCCACTATCCGTATGTAAGTTGTCTTACTCTCTGTGCCTTATAAAGCCAGACTCTAGCGGTGTCTCCATTCTTCTGCTGCCACAGTATCACCATGCTCCTTACTCATATTTCTGCATTTCCATATCCTGACATAAGAGATGTGCCCTCTTTAGGATAATCCCTTCTAGGATAACTCCCTAAGTCATAGTGCTGTCAAAGGACCTAGTGCAAAAGGATTCTCTCTGTGGGCTTCCCAGAGTCGGTGTCAAACACATCCAACTGGAAGCTATGCAATACTTCAGAAACCAGTGTAGCAAGAACCGCATCTAAACAGATCACAGGTCCTCAGCCTCTCCCCCACTTCCCTGTGAACCTTGGTGCCAGGGGGCACAATCTCTGATCACCAGCCAGCAATGCACACAGGATCCCCAAACTGCAACCAGCAAAGAGAGTAAAATACACTTTCCTGGGTGCTGCAGAAGGTGAGTGACCAAAGGTGAAGTCTGGTGGCTGTTCTGTGTCTTGTTCCTCCCAGAGATGTGTCCTTCTTTGCTGACCATGCACTCATGCCCTGTAACTCCTGCCCAGCTGGGGCTGGGATCAGGGGCTGTTCAGCAGCGCTTAGCCTCTTTGGAGGCCCGTGTGGCTTGTAAGCTGTGCGTTGGCCACCACCGTACTGCACCTTCTCTCCAGCATGTTATCCAGAGAGGGGTTTGTCCTTCAGGCCTGGTCTCAACCCATCCTTATTGCTAAATCACTTTGGCAACAAACTTTATTTACATGTCATAATTACCTTAAAGTCTCATTACAGCAGACACCTGGTACTTGCCATCACATTTAAGGTTGCAAAACAGTTTCCATAGCAACAGCTGTCTCTGCACACCGTAATTTTGTAGAGCGTTTCCCTATTGGCTAAAAAAAATCCACAATTGCTTTCTGTCCAAGGTTTAATTTTCCCATCAATCAATTCTGAATTAATTTGTAGTGAAAGAATATATTATTTCTTATTAGAAAAAAAATACCTCCCATTTTCTTCTGGGAAAAACTATTGCAAAAACAGACAGGCTGAGGACAACTAGTGTTGTTTGGGCTGCAAAAAAAAGTTTGGTTTTAATTTAGTTTTGATTAAAGTAAAATAATACAATGTATGTATGAGGCAGTGATTTGTTTTTGACTGCTTAGTTGTACTATTGTGTGACTGTCCTTTTACTTAACTCGCTTGCCAGTTTTAAATACTTAAACATTTTTAAAAAGTAATAAATATCTTTCTTAAAGATGAGCTTTTTTGGGCACATATCGTACTTTGAATATTATCTGTCCAAACAGTAAAAATGACCCCATGTTTTCAGACTACACCTCTTTCATATTAATGTACATGTAACATTGTTAGAATCAGTCAAAGTTAAAGCCATGCTGGGAGATTTGGAGCCTCTGGCTTTGAATTTATCCACTCTGACATGAATCAGACCCAGGATTTTCTGCTTTAAATGTTTTTAACTTAAAATTAGCAAACTGATTTTCCTCAGACTCAGACTTGTACTGACTTCTGAAGAAATCTACAGAGCAAAATTTGAAGAAAAATACCATTCCAGTTCTAAAATTATTTGCATTTAACAAAATGAATTGTAAACCAGTATAATCTTAGTAGTGCTGTTTCAGATGTAATTCTATCCATGTTCAACCATTGTCTCTTAATTCTTTCATTCTTGGATCTCTTCAGTTTCTCAAGCTTTATGACAACTCTTTGTATTGTTTTTTTGAATATTCTGCACATTCTGCTTTGTTAAGTTTGGTAGATTTTAATCAATGTAAATCCCATTTAAAGGATTTGAAGGATTTAAGTTGTGGGTATGTATAAAGACCCAAATTTGGGGAATAGCAAACTGTATTAGGAGTCAAGAGATATTTATGTTCCTTTTAACAGTGTATATACTAAGAATATTAATGTAGAAATGCATGATCAGCTCTCAGATGTATTGACAGTTTCCTGTGCATCACTTTTGTGTCCACAGCAGCTGCAGCAGAATTACAGGCCTCCTGTTGCACTTTGTGGTGCCTAGCAGTTCTGTGCAGAGTGCTTTGAATGCTTCCAGCTTGACCCTAAATTCCCTCTTATCCAACAGATTACAGCCCAGAAGTAGGCTATTTTCTTTAAAAAATGCAGTGCAGGTTAATTGCGCATTTACATCATGAGAGATCAGAAGAAAATAAAAATATTATGTTTAAATTACTTGTGGTTTTTTGCGTATATATGTTACAATAATCTTCAATAAGCTGAGGATATCAGTTTTATTGATGTAATGAAATAATTTCCTATTAAAACTAAATGTATGCGTATCAGTTTTTATACTACAATGTATGAGGGAATGAGTTGATGGAAATTACTTAGGTATAAGTAGAAAATGAAAAGCATTGAATTACATACTGAAAGTGTGTTATAAAAAAAAAAACAGTGCAAAAAGTCTGAATACTAAAGCTGGTAATGTTAATGTAATCATAGAATAGATTGGGTTGGAAGGAACCTTTAAAGGCTATCTAGTCCAATGAGTAGGGACATTTTCAACTAGATCAGGTTGCTCAGAGTCCTGTCCAACCTGACCTCAAACGTTTCCAGGGATGGGGCATCTACCACAGGTTGCCACACATGGGCAACCCGGGCCAGTGTTTCACCACCCTCATTATAAAAAATTTCTCCCTCAAGTGACCATATTTTTTTCATTTAGCATTAAAATTTATAGCATTGCAGTATCAATGTATTCAAAATAATAGGCTGTAGAACTTGGGCTGCAAGTCTGAGGTGGATTCAGTGTATTTGAAAGCTGTTAAAGTAATGATAGAGATTTTTGGAAGGAAATATCTTTTCCAACATACTTGTGGACTGGGAACAAGTTTTGCTCCTTAGAGGACCAAAACACATACTGACTTTAAAAAAGACAAGTGGTCCAAATCCTATATGAATAAATACCTCATCAACTTGTCCTTATCATGTTGTAATGGGATTAATGAATGGTATATTTAGGACAATTACATTACACAGGAAATAAAGAATATATTTTCTAAAGTATCAGAGACATATACTTAGTTCTATTAAATTCAATTATTTCCACACATTTGAACTATACCTCTTTAAATTGGTACCTCTTTAAAAGCAGAGGATTAGCAGAGAAAGGCTCGTTTACATTCACTTTTTCACCGTTCTTTCAGTTCTTATCCATCAAGTTCAGACCTTCTGGGTTTTTATCATATTTTTATTGAAATGTTGATGTTTAATGTGAGAGCACAAAAAGACTCTAACAAAATGTAGGGGGAGAAAAATCACGGGCATCTAAAATAACATTGAGAGTAACTGAAGAGAGTACATGGATCTTTTGCTGCTTATGTTCAGATGCTGGCTTTTAGAAGCTGTTAATATTCCTAAACATCTGCTGAATGTATCTATTTCTTGAGCCTGATGGGTTATTATTTTTCCATCATAGCTGAGTTCCTGGACTGTTCTATAACAGTAACATAGCTTTTGCAGCCTGACACTGCAGATTATATGGCAATATTAAACTCTTCACTCTCAGTGTTTGAATAACGCAAGCAGGTCAATAAAATAGATCAAAGTTGAAGTTTACAAAGACAGGTCTAGCTAGAAAGGCAAAATGATCTGTTTCATATTCAGCAGCGGGCACGGTGTTACTATGAATACAGATATGCAGGGATGCCTTTGTTAATGAGAGAAAGTATAAAATTAAATAGCAAAACAACACATTTTTCCTGCAAAGTAAGTAATTTTCCTGGGTGTGTAGGCAGCTTCTGCAATTTCCTTTAACGTTTTATCATTGCTACATTTTTGTGTCGTGTATTTCCAAACACTTTTTGTAAGATGATTTCTCTTGGAATGACTGTCTATTAATGTTTGGGGCTTGAGATTAGTGTTTGATGTAGTGATACCATCTTCTGACAAAGGCTTTTGAGGAATGAGAATCACTTCTTTAGTATTTTTAAGAAAATAACATTTCCCATATAGTCAGAAAAAAACTCATTCTTTTGATTTTAAAGACAGTCAACATACTGACCTGAGCATGGACCTCTGGGTGATTATTTGCTGTCTACATATAGGTCACTTCCAGTATTTTGGACAAATTCTCAACTCTTGATCCAGCCTTTTTGTGGTGCTAAAGAGCGGGATAACTGCCAGAAATAGGCAGAAGGAGTCTCTCCCCTTTGGGAGGAATCTGTGGCAGGGGCAGAGCTAGGTCAGTCAGCTCAATACCACCTTCTTTTATGTTCTTGATATATTGGGTTTTGTTTCAGTTTCAAGTGCTTGCCATGGTATGGGAAGAGGGGATGTTGTGAAGTTTATTTGTTTTATGTTTTGCTGGCAAAAGCCATTCCAAGAGTGATATGAAGCTAGTGCAGATCTGAAACAGCCTTGCAATTGCTCTAATTTACACTTAGAGCAGGAATGAACTAAACTGTGTTTCTCCAGGAATGAGACAAATGAAAACAGCTGGGATAATATTATTCCCAACTCCCTTAGATCTTCTGATGAGCATTGGAAGACCTTGCCTCAGGCTGCTGAAGTTAGAGATTGGATTACAGTAGATTCCATTCTGTTGTATTTGTTCTTAAGCGTGATTTGTATCCACAGAAGGGAAAAAAAGAAAACCAGAAAAAAAAGTTTTCAGTCAGGGGACTGTCATTGTTGCTGCACTACAAAAGTGATGAGTTGACATAGAAAACATTTTTTCCATGTAAATCAGTATAGTCCTTGAAGAAGTATTATTTTCATTTCACACTGTCCTATAGGAAACTTTGGGTCATTTCTTATATCTCTGTTAAAAACAGAATTATTGGCAGTGACTGGAAACACATCCCTGCAGAGAGGCTGTTTGAAGAAAGGACACCGGCCGCCTCCATCACTGTAGGATTTACAGTCGGGTTTTACGCTAACAAGACATGATGTGAGCTACTCTGGTGGTCTACTCTTACCTATACACTGGGAGATCTCTTAAGCAAGTTTTAAAAACATGAAATAGATTCTTTCCAATCCTCCAAATGCAAGCTTTTCATTTTAAGTCAAGTACCTTGGAGAAGCCCAAGTGAACTGTGCTGACAGAGCTGTCTTTATCAAACTACTATGCACCTTTCTAAAAGGAGAACAGATTGTTTACACAGGACCCACTTGCTAGGAAAAGATCAACTATTATATTTTGACTGCTGACTGGCATTGATGATATTTGAGTCTATGTTGCCAATTACAAGTTAACTAATCCAGGCTTTGCATGAGGCTGACCAGTGTTCAGATCCCCAGCCACTGCTTTTACTGGTTGCAACACTACAATAACATCGGGAACAGTTTCTACTTAATAATTTCCTTAGATTTTTAGGTTTGTTAAAAAATTGTCAGTAGTTCAGAGAGCTTCTCAGCTAATTATCTGGGTCTGTTGATTTGAAACTCTTAAATTTTTCCAGGTGCTGCTTTGCATCTTTTATTACATCTCTTTTGTTCACAGTCAGGTAGGATGAATAGATCATTTAGTGGTCTGTTTTAAATATAGTGCAAAGAATTTAGAAGCATGTCTTCCTTTTATGAATTGATATTTGATTGTACAACCTGTATCAAGCACTGAGTATATGTCTTGCTTACAAGTTCTTCTTTTCAAAATTTGCTTTTAAAAGCACGTTCTTGATGTCTGTGACCCCACTGGCTATTTGATCGATTCCTTCAGTGTTGATTATCAGCCATTTGCACTATAAATCTTGTAACACGGGTATTAGACTTTTACTTTGTACCTTTCTTTTTATGCTAGTGTGTTTTATTGATGATTAAACTGCAATTCTGTTTGGTTTCCCTTGTTTTTAGATCTGCTGCCTTTTTCAGGTTTGTGAAAGTGTGGGTTGCTGGCATTCAGTAGGATTTTTGCTAGCGTTTTCAATTTGAAATGCAGTATTCTTAGCAGGGATGTTTTTTCTATTACACATGCATAGGATATGGAGGAAGAAAAGGTTTTGGGAGATGGTTACTGTATAATTCTTGTTTTCTCCTTTTTTTTTTTAAGTTTTTTTTCCAAAGAGAGAAATTACTAAGTACATTGGATATAGCATTAAATGTAAATAATGTGAAGATATACAATACCAAAAAGAAACAACTGCTATATAAAAAAATTCTCTGAAAAATGGGCTGATTATACAGGAGCGGTTTTATTCAGGAGGAAAGGAGTAAAGTCAAGATTTAAAAAAAATATTTTAACTTTCAACTTCCTAGCTAAGCACAGAAGTCATGCAAATGAGGGGAAGGTGAAGCAATTGAGTCGTTTCTCATCTTGTGTTTCTCATCTTAGAATCAGGAGGGAATTCAATGAACTATTTAATATAGACTCTCTTTCAAGTTTATTAAATAGGATTTCTCAGTTTCTGAACTTGCACTGGAAAAAGTTCTAGCTGATGTTAAAACTATTTTCTCTATTCATGACATTGTAGTTCAGCTTAGAGACAGTAAAGGCAATGTCACCTAATTGAGAGCTGACTAGAGTGGTTTTATTACATGGAATGCTGTGTTTCGAGATCTGTGGAGAGCAGGACTTGCTAATTATATATCTAGACTTAGATTGGAAAGAAATATTGGTAATACTTTTACCAGAAATAGCAGCTGAAGTTTTACAAAAAGCAAATTTAGTTTGATTCATAAGACATTATGTGCTATCAGCAAGTGTTCATTGCATATGCGTGGCCCAGATGGCAATGCAAGGAACTTACTAATATGAGGCAGGAACGCAAGTAATGTATTATTCAGACTGAAAGCTCACTGTGGTTAGTTAAGCTTCTGGAAAACACTTTGGTCTTCCTGAGCTAACAGTTATATACGGACTAGTGTGTGTAATAGCAATTAACCAACCCATTTCCTATAAATGTGTGTAACGATTCCTTTTGGTTTTATGTCTCTAGAATGTTCCTGGCCATGTTTAAACTGCCTATACTTTAACTGTGTGCTGTGCAAAGAAAGGTACATGCCTTTTGGCTTACATTGGCAAGTCGTTCCCTGTGAACCTTCTCAGTACTATGTCTGTAGCTTTCTCTGCACTGGAATGACTGTCCTTATGTTCCACCACACACCTCCCTCCTGTCATCTCTTTCTAGAATTGAAATTGTGTTCTGCAGACTTTAGCACTGGTCTTTCTCATCTCTGCTGTTCTGATGGGAAGAGAGATTGAAATCCTTGTAGTAAGCTGCTCAACAAATTAATATTTGCATTTTTTTTTATCTTTTAGAAGATAATTTTCTGGTCCTAGAGATTTTTTTCCCCCTTCTGTTTATCATTTGTTTCCTTTTCAGTGCATTAATTCTGATGCAATTTCTCATGTTCTTCCTTTTCAAAGAATTGAACTGTAACAGGAACCCTCCAGATGTTCACTGCAGTCAACAGCAACACAAATAATTCATTTAGTTTCTCTGCTGAGATTCATCTAAGTTGCTGGTTTTGCTTCTGATCAGCCACTACCCTATCCTTGTAAGAAGGGATGAGACTGCATCCCACTATACACAAAGCTGCAAGTCACTGCTGCAGTGTCACAGTGGATCTTCAAACTGAGAGAGATACCTTGCCACTGAAAAGACAGGACCCATAAGTTAACATGAAACTATGCAACCATGATTTGAGGGGTTTATGTACTTGAATATACAGAATTACAGCGGTGGTCCAATCTAGAAGCAGAAATAGTGTCACATGTCTTCTCAAACTCGGGAGGCGAACACTTGTTCTCATATGCATGTTCAGATTAAAAAAGCACAACCCCATTTGGTATTATGTGTTTTACATGATTAAGGACTCTGATGCTTACTGTGGAAAGGAATGTACTTGTGGCTCACTCCTGCCCTCCTCTGGACTGGCCAGATGTGGATCAAGTCTGGTCTAGGAGCCAGCTGGCCTTGTTAGAATAATGTTCTTCCTAAGCTAATGTAAGGCATTGTCGATTATCTCAATGTCCTGCTAATGCAACTGCATTAGCTGCATTACATCCTGAGTCGACTGTCTCCCATCCGCTTGACCTGGAGCATAAGCAAAGAAGTGTCTACATGGTTGAGGGTAGACACAGAATTAACCATAAATACGAAAGGTCTGAAGCTTTCTGAAAATGTAGGCTTCAAGTCACTTAAGCCTTGCATATTAGAGCTACATCTAAACAGTTTTAAAAGTCTCAGTCTAAACACAATGCAATTGAAGTATCTGATTGTAACATACATGGTTGCAGCAGTCTTCTGATCATGAATTATACTCTAGGAGAAACTATGTATGGTCCTAGGAATAGAAAAATGGAAATGTTTGTGACTAGATTACCTTCTAACTTCACTCTTTGTCCTCGTTTGAGGTAAAACAGAACCAATTTTCTGTTCAGTAATTTTACTTTTTAGCTAAGCCTCTTCTAACTAACTAAATACTCTGAAATTAACAGCATATTGTGCAGAAACTGTTCGCTCTTAGAGTGATAAGACCTATATTTATAGTTTATGCCAAAGAATGGTATGTGGAGGGGCTCTTGGTTATACTTATTGGTAAAACAACCAAGGTCAGCTCACCTTGTTATTTGCCCTGTTGGAGGGTCAGAAGTGGAAAAGCAGCTGTAGGGAGGAGTGGACAGGACAGGTGACCCAAAACTGACCAACAGAGTATTCCATCCCATCTGCATCATGCTCAGGATAAAAGCTGAGGGCTCAAAGGGTCAGCTCTCTTCTTCAATGGCCAGTCCAGCCCAAACCACGACATTCTTAAATTGTATAATGCTGGATACTTTGTTCTTCTGATGTTTTGTTGTTGTTTTTTCATTTTTTGCTTTTTTTGGCTGATTTTGGAAACAAATCGCATGCATGCAATCTCCAATTACTAGGTAGTATAAAGGTTTACAGTGTGACAGAAACACTGCTCATTCTGCTATTGCGAATAGCAGTTTCCGGGTTTCAGTGCTAAGTTGCTGTTTCCAAATTTGCTTACAGAGATTCAAAGGAAAATAATCCCATTTGCTAGAAACTTTGCAGATGTAATATTCTTCAATAACTTCATGTGATTTGGTAATAGAATAGCACGTTTGCAATGGGCTCAGGAAAATAACTTTTTTTTTTTTTGAAAGCTAGTATGAGATAGCTGAAATAAGGAGAGCTTGGGCTGTTTGTTTGGACTAGATATTATCTCTGAGAAATAAAAGCATAAGGAATGCCATCTGGTCCATGAAAATATGCCATGAGAATTATTATGGTATTAAAGAAAACAGTCTACTAACATTTAACAGTGTAATGAATATCATTGCTATAACTTTAAATAGGATGGCAAAACTGAGATATGTTAGGGCAAGAAAATTCTCCGTTGTGAGAGGAACAAAATTCTTCTATGTCATTTATGGCCCCTGGTCACCAATTTAAATAAATCAGCTGATGCAAGACGTTAGCAATGCAAAGCTGGTGCTGAATTACCATTCCGGCTTTCCTTGTGATGGAAATGTGTGTCTGCAGCTGCAAATGTAGAACCTCCTACAGATTCTCAATGTTCTGTTCCTTAGATAGCTGGTGTTTCTTTTGGCACTTAAGGAACCCTGTATTCATCTCCGGAGATATCAAAATATTGACTGTGACAGCAATGCATATATCACAAGCTGTACAAAATGAATTTGTGTCACGTCACCGGTAGAGCCTCATAACCATACTGATCATTTCCAGACCTGGGAAAGCTTTTGTGCTCTGATGTGAACAAGGAAAGCCTGGATGGTTTGGAAGTGATTAGAAAATGGTTATCATTTTAGAGTGCAGGGCTGGCAGCTTTTAACTTGGCCGGGTGAATGTGCGTCTGCCTCTTTCAGAAACAGGTGATGGACTTGAACCAAAAACCGTACCAATTACGTCTGCCGGTCCTACCTGGATGATGCATTTGCAGCCAGGAAAGTGCATTACTGAATCCTTCTCTGCCATTTACACCACTGACAAAGTCATTTCGGCTGTACATACAGAAAATACGGGAAACTAACAAAACTGTTCTCATTAATTAATTTAATACTGGACTCTGGGCAAATGAATGAAGTTTCTGGTTTCGAATGTGACCACAATTTTTAGGTCTTCCACATGTTACAGGTATGTAATATTAGCCATTTGCCTTTTCTGAATTCGAGATAATTGAACATCTGCTTTTTCTATTAACTACTACTTAAAGTACACCCTAGATTTGTAGAAAAAAACACCCTCTGAAAATCAAGTAATGAAATTTAAGACATTTTTGAAATATGACTTTTGATTTCCTACACTTCAGTGTCCCTATCTGTACAATGGCCATCCCAGCGGGATGTTGAGGAGGCTTGTCAGTTTACCAGTAAGCTGGAAAGAAGTCATTAATATTATTCTCAGATTGCACTGCAAAAACTCAGGAAAGGAAAAGTCCATGGCAAGTCTCTCTCCCCCATGGAGCTTTTTCCTTGCTGTTCTGTCAGGGGAAAGACTGAATTTCTGCTGCCCTTCAATGGACTTGCCTCTAAATCTCACAGGTATCAGGCCCTATGCAGAAGCTCTGAATCTCCATGGCAGTTGTGTGCCACCAGTGGCTGTGTAGATCTTGTCAGCACAACCTTAAGGGATCTGTACTGCCCACTAAAGTATCCAGTGGAAACGATGAATTTCTACTCCCACTTTGTTTCTCCATTCTTTTATGCCCATCCATCAGCGTGTCTGCAGAAAGTGAGGAATATGTTTTACTGGAGTGGCCTCTGCTCAAATACACATGGTTGGGACTTTCTGTGGGGAGCTTTTGTAGGCCTGTATCTGTCCCCTAGAAAATGGTTTTGCCCTTGCCTATGTAATGTCTACTGTAGATATATAAAAGGCCCCACTATGAACTTGCTGGGCTGGCAGTTAAATACATTAAACTCTTCTAATTGGAATGCTTGCCTTGAATAGTAAGATCCTGGGTCTATATTTACCTTTGCAGTGTCTAATTAACTCTCTGTGAGATTGGTCATTCAAGCCTCAGGTTTCTAAGAGCTACGAACCAATCCTTAATTCTCTGTCAAATGCAGGGAGTTCTCATTTTAAAAGTTATCTTTTGTATGTTGGAATTTAAATAATTTGAACATCAAGTAGGCATTGAATTTTACATCATTTTCTCCCTGAGCTTTGATAAAGCAGTGAGCCTGCACAAAAGGTAAAATCGTTTAGCTGACCAGCCTGAGCAAGCCTGTTTTGAATAAAACTTTCTCTTTGCTCACCAGTTAAAAATTTGTGGAGATTTTGATGATAGGTATGAAAGGCACCTTGTCTGCACAGCAGAGCAGCTCACAATCATTTGCTGGAAACTGCAGACTGAGGTAGATTGTGTGCAATCCGGATGGCTTCCAGTCCATCTTCTCTGGTGCACTGGTGCTGCAGGTAGCACTGACCCATTCTTTGCCAACTTTTATATGGAGTTATTTTAATTTATATGAAACTTCATTTATGAAAGATTAGGTTTTCAAACCCTTGATTGATTAGTCTCATATCTCTGGAAAGTCTTACATTCTTGGTAATGTATCTGCTCAAGGTCTCACAATAATATTTATAGAGTTTTTTATCATTAGTAATTTCTGATTGACAGGTTTGAAATTTTGGTGGCTAAAATAGCCTGAATTTCAAATTTCTGAACTTTACTTTTAGTATTTCTATTTCTTGGATTTATGTTGATATAACCTCCCCCCTTCCGCCCACCCCTCCCATACATTTGCACGACTGTGATAGTCCTTCCTTGCAGTATTCCTTGCTTAGTCATTATTGATGGGGTTGTTTGTAAATTTCCTACTAAATTTCATGAACCTACCCCTGTTGAGAACAGATGTGCTGCTACTGGGATACAAATGGCAAGATTGTATCCTTGATCCTGCTTATGCATGTTGGGGTAAATTAGTTCCAGTGGGGTGATGGAGCTGTACCCACCAAATCTGACGATAATTGGAGATACAAAACAGATAATTAGAGACATGATAATTATGCATGTGAAAACCCTTCCAGCAGAGGGACACAATTAAGTTGTTTTGCCTTTGGCCTCTCAGTAAGGAAACTGTGCTTGATGAAAGAGGACTGTATTTTAATAACATCTGATTCCATAAAACCAAAAAAAGCTATTTGTCCATCATAGAATAGACCGCTATAATTCCTATTCTAGGGAAGACAATGCTGAATTTAAGGTATGTATTTGGATCAAAATCTAACACCCTCTGTTTCCATCTTAAAGCTTAGTTAGCTGTGTACCCAGAGTAGCAAATCTACTGATATTACAGCAGTTACTCATATTTTATGTTTCCATTATATTAGAGTTATTTCAGGGACAATATAATATGGAAACAGAGACACTGTAAGTGGCCCAAGGTCATAATGGTGGTACCAGTTAGAAAAAACAGTCAGGTTTTTAATATTGCATTTTATAGGCAGTTAAAAGATGCACCCAGCAGCTTCACTCATGAATAAGATTCTCTTTTATAATAACCTGTGGGCCTTGAAAAAGCAATGACAATAGCGTGATTGTTCTGCAAGTGTATTTCTAGGGCAAAGTATAATGACATAGTCATAGAGTATTTTTGTAACACAGAAATAGCAAGACTATGTTCTGATTTGCTTCTTGAGCTGTTCTTCCCCCAGATAAGATGTGAATGGATGAAACAATAACACCACCATTTTTTAAGGATTACTTCTGGTTTGGATGTGAAAAAAGGGTGGGTTTTTTTTTTTTTTTTAGTTATAGGACTGTAGTTCAAAGGTAGTGACTAATTTATAAAAAAAAAAGTTATGGTGGGTCAGTGTCCTGTTTATTCCATTTGCTATTATCAGTGTGTAGAAAGGTCATTCTGAGTTTAGGCAGCAAATTTTGTATCCAGTGAAATCTGCATGGAGCTTTGCATTTTATAAGTAGAAAAAAACCCAACACAAATGCAAGAGGCATCCTTATACAAGAAATCTGTTCTCAGGAGATCTCTCCATTGCCAAGCAAGGTGGTGAAAGGATGACACCAGTTGCAACTCAAATACTTATTGAGGAAATATTACAAGTGACAGAACCTATTGAACGTGACCTTCTACTTAGAATGCCGGTCAGGCTTGTCTGAGGCTTCTAAAAATGAGAGAAAGAAGGTCCAAATTAAAGGGATGGCATAGGAAGCAATTGCAGTAGTCAGTTACCTCATATGGAACAGGTACTATAGGCAGATGAAGACCTACAAATGAGTGAATGCTTGCAGGCTATTTTGATGCTTTAGAAATGCCTTTTTCTTCTCTACACATTTTTCTTATCCTAAATCTTAGTCACAAAAGACATTTTCTAAATGGTTTTCTTCATTTCTGCCTGGGATGAATCTCTACGTAGTTACATGGAAGATACACTGCATATAAATATTTAGATATTAGAGGAAAGATGGTCTGAAATGCCTTTACAGAGACATTCCTTTGCAGTTGTAGTAAGATAAACCTCGTCTCTGTTTTGCAGACAAAATTAACTGAAGTTGTTTGCCTCGAAGATTCAGATCTGGAAAAACTCAGAGACTTTTCTGGGTAAACAGTGTGCTGACTGTGGTATACCTCTTTTTGTATGAATAATTTATATAGATCTGGAGAGCTGCTGTATGTTTTAATGTCTTTCAGGTAAATGTATTTTTTTTTACAAGAAAACAAGTCAGACGTTTAAAAATCTGTTACTTTCTGGCTTAAATAATTCTGAATAGTGATTAAGTCCAAGTTATGGCTGTTGACAGTTATCACTGTCTCGATGCAAAGTTTGTACTTCATCTGTGCAGCCTCATTGCCCTGAGATTTTGCCTGGCAGTTGGAACTGTAAGGTACTGGAGACCAAACCTGGTTACTGATAGCATGTGATAAGCAGAGTAGAAATAGGCTTTCACTTTGTGTGGCACTAGGTCTGTGAGCCAGTGAGAATAAAAGCTAACATCATTTGAGCCACTCTATCTCCAGCAGTACCATGGTGATCACTGAATGCCTAAAAGCAATTATACTGATTTTATAGTCTTAGATTCCAAGATTTTAAGTACTTTTTCATAGAAATGCTGCTATTGAAACACAAAAAAATTTCCAGATGGGAACTGTTGCCATAGGAAAGTCCTTCAGACCAGAGCGCTGTCTTGGATGCCTGCAAACCATCGTGCATGCAGAGGTTTCCCTGTTAATGACAACTCAAGGGAACTCTCATGGCTTAGTTCAACCCTGGAACACCATGGTACTTAGAAACAGGGGTAACTCAAAATTGCGTTGCCTGTCTCCTTGCACTCATTGCTATTGGGAAAGGGCATGCTTTGCATATTACTAAAGCAAAAAAACCCTGGTGGTGGTGTAAGGAAGGCAGTCACTTGGCCAACCCACATGCATTTTTCACTCTGAAGCAGCATAGCGGCACTGGGATCTAACATACAACCCTTAAACTTGGTGCGGTCCATCCTCGGATGACAATGCAGTGGGATGTGGTGATTTATATGACATTGTTCCCAGGAGTGTGATCTTTGAAGTAACTACTCTTTTCCAGAATATTAAAACCACTAAATAAGTATCAAATGGCATCGTTCAGTGTATGAAGGATAGTTAAGGCAGTGGATCCTCATTCACACAACTTTGATTTTTAGATCATTATATATAAAGCTCATGAATCTTTACCAAACTGCTGCATTCACTGAAATCCATAATTGATTTTTTTTTCACCATGAGACTTGCACTGAACAAATCAATTTTTAGCATCTACCTGAAAGCAGAGGTCATAAATCACCTATTTTACTACAAACTCTTGGGATTTCAGTAGCAGGTTTTTAAAGCCTGTTAGAATTATTTTATATGAGGGGAATATCTACTTATTCTGCTGTAAAATGTTCTTCTCTAGCAAAATTTATGTGTGTAACCACGAGAGATTTTACTTATTCTGTTATTTTGTTTTGGCTCAAGATGTTTACTGGCTTTTATTAAAATGGAAAAGTACATTGAGCTTAATATTTTGTTTGGATTTTTTTTTGGTTTATTTTTATGTAGTCTTCTGTAAAGTCCTTCATGAAATTTAGCATTTACCTTGTGTTTCTTTAATCAGTTACTTAATTTGTATTCTATTCACTCTTAAATACCTTGCTTGGAGACAAAGCGCTACTATATTAGATGCTATGGAAACGTGAAGGAAGAGGACAATCTGGTTTACCATCTGCTACTTATCTTGTGAATATGCCCTTATGTGGCTCATTTTATGCAGCATATACAATTGTTGTCATATTAAAAGCAATGTTTGCCATGTATTAACTGAACACATATAAGTCTTTGCCTAAAGGTTCAGGGCTACAAGAGCTGCTTGAATAGTTCTTGGTAACAGACTGTTCTCAATATAAGGTTGTGTGTGTGTGTGTTTGTGTCTGTGAGGAAGAGCTGCAGGTTAAAACACATTTTGGGAAGGAGCAAAAGAAAATGACAATTACAGTGTCCATAAACTAGCTTCATGTACACCTGGCTAATTTGTTTCTTTCCTAAGTCATGAACTATAAAGAACAGATTGTATAAGAACTACCTAGCACAGAATTACCTACTCCATATTAGCTGACTTCCCATGGGTGTTGTGGCATAAGGTCTCTCCATGCAGTTCTGCCACTGACTCAATAAGCAATCTTCATTAGCGTGCTTGCAGTTGTGTTTCAAGGTGTCAGTGCTGTGCACCTTTGCTCTTTTGCTGTCTGAATTGGGATGGTGGTATCTTAGTGTATCATCTGTCAGTGAAACTGAGCAGGTTTATAGGATTTTGCATAATTACAAAAGATACAAGTTGTCTGTGCTCTGGAACTGGGGAGTAGAGGTTTCCTTGTGTTCTGGTTCAGCTTCTGTATCCACAAATTAGAGATTATACTTAACCTTGCTTTGTGCAAGAATTGTAACTCCTCAACTGATGCAATTCCTTAGGATTATCTTCTTTCATTTTATAGGTTGTTATTTTATTTCATCCACACTCCTAATAAAACAAAGTTTTACATTCTAATAGAGTTCAAATTACACAGCAAATCCATAAACAGTATGGATATTCAAAAGTTAATTATGCAAATAATCCAAGTACTTCACTGAGACCTTAGGAGAGTCAGACTCCATTAATTGCTAATAACTGAAACTTTTTAGTGCTTATTGTGTTTGTTTTTTATTTGGAGAAACAATTTTTGAATGAAAATGACAATTATTTAATATTTTGCTTCCAATTCCCCTACAAACATAAATGTCCCCAGCTAGGAGCTTGCAGGCTGTGAATATGCAAAACCAACTATGCACCTCAATAGTCTTAAAACTGGATTGCTTACATATTCATGAAGCTTCATGATTGTCACTGATGAATAACACTGCCCGTTTTATGTATTTCCTACTTCTCTCTATGAATCTCCAAAGTCAAATCTCTTGTGGTTTTCTCTATGGGATACAGAGAATGCTTGTCAGGTGAACTGAAGAACAGCAGAATAATAACTAGCCCTTTATTTATTTGTCTCATTACAAATGGGGGCTTATACATGTTAGTGATTTACCAGCTACATGAACACATTTGTTTTCTGAGGGTTGGAAAAACATATTTTCTGAGTAGTTTACAGCGTGTAAGCTATAATTTCAGGGACTACAGACTGGAAACATTCTGCTGTGTTGTGGCATGTGCAGAAATTTCACATCGAAAAGGTAGCCATGAACTACATGAAGCTCCTGGAGAACCTGGGGGCCGAGTCATGAGTTTCTGTATTTCATTTTTTACTTTTTGCCTTAGATCCCTTTTGGCTGCAGATTCACACTCTTGCCTTTAAAGCCTCTTTATTTTATATGTATTTGGCTCGCTTCTATTCCTCTGTATGCAGCATTGGTGCTTTTTAATAAAGAAGATGTGAATTCAGTTAATTTTAAGTCTTTGTGACTTTCCCATTACAAAATGGCTTCACTGCCTGTATGAATAGCTTTAGTATAAATATTTTGAGGAGGCTTTTAACTTGTATTTCAAGTTGATATTTGAGAAGTACTATAGATTTATTTAAAACAACAAACAAAGCAGAATAATCACCAACTGGCAAAACAACCACTATTAGTTTGGTCCTCGTGATACCAAAAAAAACCTCACCCGGAAATGTTATTTCCATAGTCCCTCAAGATGAGAAATGAAATTGAAAGTTATCTGGAAATGGCAAAGATGCTCTTGGAGATGAAATCTGATGAAAATCCATCAGTGTGGCAGAGGGAGATTGTAATTCAGGGCAGTTCACCTGTCTGAGCTGGAAGGACTCTGAAGCTGCAGACAGTGACAAAATGCTGGGTCTATTATTTGCATATTTATGTCAAAACTGAAGCTTGCCAAATTTAAAATGTCCTCCCAAGTTATATCCCATGACAGAAAACTTGAAATGGGAAATAGTATAATTTTGTTATTAGAGTGTAACTTCTAATATGGCTGCTTCCAGAAATCTCTGTCTGGGTATCTTGCAATGAGTGGATTTTTCTTTCATACAGCAGTACTTAACTTTGATCAACTGTTACTGTATTTATAACTTTAACCTGAATGTGGTTTTTTACACACAGATATATTCCAGTGTGAATGGAAGATTAAGTCATTGTCAGTATGATAGCAATACTGGTACTAAAGATAACAGAATTTACACCATTCCCAAAGGCTAATTCCGTTCTACATCTCATTTAGAAAAAGCGCATGGGAGTCAGCATGTGGGAAGAGAGTTTGAAATTTTGGAGGGGTATCCTAAGCCAATCTCAGTTCTTTTTTTATGAGTAGAAGCTGATCAAATTAATTGCATTTTTATTGGTTATCTTTGTCATTGGAGATGCATGACACGGACCTTTTCATTTCAATGCATCTTCCATGTGTTCGTACACCTGCATTATGCTCCTTAAGGCATCTGCAATTGTTGCTCATAGTGAAAAGTAATATTAATAAAGATGTTAATGTACCATGTTTGCTCAGAGAAGCTGGAACCATTCTTAGCTGGGTATCTACACAGAGCAAAGACTGGGTAAGGGAAGAAATTATTTTTTCATATAGGGACTCCATGGGAATATGACGTGTATGTGTACCTGAAAACAGAGTGAAAAACATCCCGTGACAATTAGTATAAAATTACATTGACAGACCCTGATTAAGCATATTTGCTCAGAGGGATCATTCTGAAATTCCTGATGTTAACAGAAATTTTAATACTATGTTGATGCAAAATTCAGAGAAGTTATTAACTATATTTCTCATTGAGTAATTTTCCATTGCATTTCCTGCTGTTTGCCTTTTAACACCCCTCCCTTCAAATATTAGCATTTTCAACTTAAGTAATAATGTGTCAATTAAAATTCAGGATGCAACAAAGCTGGAGGTGTGTGATCCTGCCCTGTGTAGTAACAGCAATTCAGATTCTTTTGATAAGTCAGGGCAGGCAGGATTTCACTCTTTCCCTTTTTGAAAAAGATGTTAAAGCTAACAATAGGTCTCACTCATGTCGCTCCTACAGGGTGGAAAGAGCATTGAAGCAGAGGTGAAAACAATCTGTTTTAAGTAATGTTTAAAATTCCAATAAATGCGAATTTTTCAGCACAGATCCTGTGAAGGGCTGTAAATGTATTAGTATGCACTTACTCAATGTTTGGGACAGTTGTGTGGTTTGTTATGCACACAGGTGGATACGCATACATACTCTCACAACTAGATCCAGGTGAGAGAGGGAAAAATACCACATGGGAAAGAACCCACACATGCTGTGATTTTGATGTGACTTCCCTTAGACCTTGCTAATGTTTCTTTTGTACTCACTCTGCAGATGTTTGTACACTTAAATTTGATAGCACAATACCGAATTTCATCAAAACCAAAAATTATAATATTTGATACTTAAATAGACAAATTAATTTTTTTAATTGTATGAATGTCATCAGTGGATATACTTAAATGTTTGTGTAATGAAGCCGCTTGATAATTATACTTTTCCCTGCCTAGGACAGCAGATCATATTCAGAATACTTGCAATCAAATCCTTGAAAAAGGTTTTTTAATATTTTAAGCTAATATGTATTGAGTAATTTGCTGTTTGCAGAGACAATCTTAATTTAGTTGAAAAAGTTTATTACTTATAATTCAGCTCTAAAGTAAACATGCTTTTACAATATAAGGGATTTACATTGTTTATAATGGAAATTGTGGTGTTGAAGCCCTCTCAGGTTTAAGATCTAAAGCCAAGTGACATGTAAGGTTAAATCTTAAAAATCAGACTCATTAATTTTTTCATATTTAGTAATTACACTTACCACACTGGATGTCTTTTATTATAGCTTTAGAATTTCTGAAGTGATTGTGAGCTGAAAGTATAATCATGGTCTTTAAGTATAATCTCGATTTGTGTCTGCTTGGCAAAACTACTATTTAAAAAAAAAAAAAAAGGTAACGTATCTGCTGAGGCTCTTTTTCATATTGAGGAGTGTTTGTGATAAGACATCCCTAGACATATTGTTTGTTTTGCACACAGTAGCTGTTTCCTGTATGAGAAGTAGCAGCAGATTAGACATGCTGCCTTGGATTTACAACACAGAAGTATTTAAAACTGTTCTTGATTCAAACTTCACCGGCGTAGCTACAAATAGTGTCACATTTAAATGACTTTATTTCCTTTCTTGTTTTCTACTTGTGCTTTCAGAGACTTATCCTTTCAGAAAAAGGGCGAAACATTCTGTTGGGGCCAAATTCTGCACTCGGATTAATTGAGCAATGTAGTTTAGGGCAGTTGTGTGACTTTAACCAAGGACACAATTTGACGTAATTTTCTGAGGACAGCTGCATATCAAGATAGCCATAGAGTTACTGACACCTGTATAGTTCAAAATCATTGTTCTTAATTTATTATTCTATTTTATTTATTTAATGTTAACACTTCCTAGCAGTTAGACACTTGAAACACCATTTCTCCCACCAGCCTTTGTGTATACAAGTGATCAGGTGGAAATGGTAATTATATGTAATAAATAATACAATATGTAATATGTAATAAATAATACAAATCAATCTGGACATCAAATTTCAGTGGCAAACATGCCATATGGCATCAGGGCTATAGCTGTTTAGATGTGTGAGTTGGTTACAAAAAACTGAAGTTATTCAAGATTCTACCTATTTTACCTAAATGTTCTTTCGGCTTTATTTGATTTTAAAATCAATCCTGTTTCTCTCCTACATTTCCAAGCATTTTTTTCAGTCTCTCAGCAAAATGTCTGAGACTTTTCTCTGCAGGCTTCCAAATTACCCAATTAATATCTGTACCACAGGTGCATTTACAAATGATGTCAGCATTTTCAAAAGTGGGTGCCCAAGAGCTGAGTACTTTACTTCTCTTGAGAGCACCCGAGCAGAACTAGCCTGAGTTTCAGACTAGCTGAATTTCCTGGCATGACTCCAGCCCTTTTCAAACTAATGTATTTTCATCTTAACAGTTAAATTGAAGACTTGGTTTTGTTTTGGTTTTTTCTTGTGTTTTTTTTTTTTAAATGTTTATTTGGTTTTTTGGTTGTTTATTTTGGTTTTATGTTGTTTGTTTGTTTTTGTTTTTTTAACTGCATAACTGAAAATGAATCTTTGAAGGGTTAACTTTTAGAAGCTTTGGGCAACATATGCTGGCTGAAATGTTGTCCACCTGGCTACTATTTGGACAGTCTAGCTGCATTCCGGGCTCATCACAGGTCCAGAGTTGAAATTCAGTTAGTATCAGCTTTTAAAATACCTCTCCTTCAAATGCATTCTGTTAAGTAGCTACCACAGAATATAGACTTTCAAACAGGAATTTAAGAGGGAAGCAAGGGAAAAGTTACAAAGTCTCACTTGATGACTAAATGCTGTAAGAATTAACTGTATACAAAACTCACCTGGAACTGAACTATGATTAACACTGGCTGAGCTCTGTGCCTGAGATTCAGAAATGTCTCTGTTTTAAATTTCCTGATGCTATCCCATAAGATGGAAAAATGCTCTGGTTTTATTCCCGTTTTAGCTTCTTTAACCCTTTACATCTCATGAGCTGCTTGTATCTAGAATTCTCCCTCCTCACTAGTTCACAGTTTCTGAATGTGAGTAAAAGTATTTTGTGATTAATTTGACTAACTACCAACCAGCCTTCTGTCACACTGACAGTTCTACATTCAAACCATATAGAAATTGCTGCTGTTTAATTAAAGATGTGTAAGCACATATAATGCAAACACATAAATTACTCAATAATGCAAGCTGCATTATGTTATGAGACAAGTAAATTCTATGTTTTGAAGTAACCAAACACATTTTATTTGTTAAATGAAAATGAAGTGTAAATTGCAAACACCTGTAGTGGTGCTGGAAACCGTTTTTGATTTAGAACCATGCCTGAGACTTCCCCTTGTAACATGGTGACAGTAGCTTTGCCAGGTAGCTTTGTTAAAATATAAAATGTAAATGGCTGTGCAACAATTTATGAAATCAGTAAGTATTATGATGATAATCTGCACACCAATTCTGTCCTTACAACTTGGTGTATTCAGTGTTAAGTTTCTAGATTCAGATGTAGTAACATAGATTTTATTATTATTATTATTTCTATAGTACAAAATCTCTAGACCTAGATCTGCCAAAGGCTGATGGGAATGTTGTAATTTTGGCTTCATTGTAATTAGTTAGTTGAATCCTTGTACCTTTGCAAAAATTCTGGCCAAGATAGATAGAAGTTGAAAAGCTTCATAATTGCACTCTTGATAATGAAGTGAAACAAGTAGAAGGCTTGTAGCTTGTAGAATGAGCTTTTTGCATCAATTATCCAACCTACTTTGCTTTTGTAATGATTTTTCCCACTCATTTTTACTATAGACAACATAATAGAATTTTTTAGTGCATTGCGTCATTAGTATCCATTATCTTCTAAAGTACATGGAGGTCCTTTAAGCTGTAAAATAACATTTGTGTCCATATACTATTTTAGGCACATTTGATGGCCCAGTAGAACATTTTTTTTCTTTCTTTCACTATTTTCCTCAAAAAGCTAAATTCCCCTCCACTTATTCCTTAATATTCCAGGTAGTGACTGTATTTCTATTGCAGTCTATAGCAGTAACTAGATTAGTACTATTTGGCTGTAGTTTCTCACTTATTTATCTCCCTCAGCTCAGTCTGTGGACTTCATCATGGTGTTTAGGCTTGCACTTGTGGGGTGCTCAGTGCCTTCCTCCAGGTTGGGTCTTCAGTGCACGTTCAAGCCTACATGAGCTGGTTTCTTCATAAAAAGAAATCACAATGAGTTCATGGGGGAACTGGTGATTCACTGCTTTGAGAATACTAGCTTAGAGGGTTGTGGATCTTCAGTAAATGCAGAGCACAAAACTTTAAAAATGCTCATATTGATTTCCTTAAGTGAGAAAGATTCTATAAATTAACAGTCCCCACAATAATTTTAGGGCAAGGCTGTCCAGTCTCAGAAATTTCTATTCTGGATTCATGGTCAGACTCTGTATCAGACCAGGAGTACCACAAGTGTTCTTTTCATCTGTGGGTGGAAGGAGACAGCAAGTCGAACCCTTGTTTGGAGTGGAAGGTTCTGATCTGCTTTAGGCATGGAGAAGGGAAGATTTTCTCTTAAAAACTTATATGTTCAGGTAAAAAGATGAATTGGGCAGCCCATTTTCTAACACAAGTATTCTTTTAATGTTACAAAAGTAATAAAAAGGTAATGTTAACATTGATTAATATTGCCATTGATCATGGTAACATGTTGCTTTGATCGCAGATAGCTCTGCACATCCAAACATGCATTATTGATTTTCTTTAGGTTGTTTTTTTTTTTAAAAGTTGTTATATTACTCTTTATACTGAACTTTTAAAAAAGAAATATATTTTTCTTCCTAAATCTTAACCTGATATGTGAAAAAAGGCAAAGAATGAAATATGTTTAAAGCACTTTAAAAAAGTCTCCTTTTAAATAAATCAAACATTTTTACTGTGTCAGTGACTGAAGATCATAACAATAAATAGTTTTCTTCTGGAAATAATTAATTTAAGAATATTCCAGCTGTAGTCTAATAATTTTACAATGTGTTCTGCAATATATAGGACATTGAGGTTTAATATAATCTAATTTAGGACCCTGAGATTTAATAAAATCTAACTTACTAAATGTTTCATCTTTTGGGAAGAATTTTCAGACTTTTCTGAGACTTGCTTGAAATATTTAGTAGTTCCTCAGACATAATTGTGTAATTTTGAGAAACAACATGAGATGTGAAAATATATATCTTTTCTGTAGATACAGGAACTCTATGCCTTTATTCAAATTCTGTAAATGAAAGCAAATTGTATTTATAGCTCTACAATGAGTGTCGTGGAATACTACATGACTAGGTTATGTCCACTTCATATATCAGAAAATACACTGTAATTTTATGATGAAATATAAAATTGAAGGACATGAACTCCTTATTAATATTATAGTTATGAAAGGTTTACAACTTTTTTCATCAAGCAAATGGGGAATAAGTATATTCCTAATTATGCTACGCCACGATATTTTTCAATGAAATTCCCTAATTTAAAGAAACTAATGTGTGTAAAGGAAGAAATATAAACTTACATCTGAAAACTACCTTCAGAGGCTTATGAGTTACATCATACTTAACGAAGGTCTGATTGATGGCTGAACCAATTTGAAAAGAAAGTAGGGATAAAAACATTGTCTGAAATTGAAAGGGATTGCAGGAACATTTAGGGGAAAGCAGCCTTTCTGACATATTGTTTTTCTGATATCGGTATTTGTGTTTTATTTTGTTTTGTTTTATTTTGTTTTATTTTTGTTTTATTTGTGTTTTATTCTGGAATATATGTTATACAGGGATTGATAGTATAGTGCTGTATTATAGAATGACTGCCTTACAACTTTTTAAGTAGAACTGTTGGCTCCTTGCCTCTGATTTGTCAACCCATCTCAGTAGGACAGGTACACAGGTATCACGTTTCATTAAGAAAATTGTGTTTAAAATTATGTAAATGCATACACCTGCTGTATTGAAGCCCTAAATTGAGATATGATATTTAAAAAGCACTGGACTTATGTCCGGCGGTTTAATCCTCTGTAATCCTGCCTTGGTAGGGTAAATACAGAGGACAGTATTTCATAAAGCAAGAAAATTGTTTCCTCAGCTGAGCCACCTAAATACTTTATAGATAATGTAGGAAGAATTTAGTGCAATTCAAGTCTTCAGCATTAAACCAAGAACATGCCCAGCATTTTTAAAGTACAGATCCAAGCTGGAAAGTTTTATCATTTAATGTACATCTAATTGTTCCTAATCAGAAATTTTTAATGCATTGTAGTGAGAAGTAGTCAATGTGACAGTGTTCAAAAAGGAGTGATGGTGATATGATCTCATTGCCTAAGAATCTTCACTATACAAAAAAACCTCAAAAAACTCATTTCGTTTCACCTGAATATTTCCTTATCTAAACGCTGCTGTGTATATCTCAGTTTAATTTCCTCAGAATTCAGTCCTCTACTTTACTATGTATCTGTATCATAAGTGTTGATGATCTATATATTTTTGGTGAAAGTATATAGAATATTTATTGCTTTATTTCTACTTTCCATGACCACCAGTATTAGTCTATTTAGATGTTGAAAGCATTAAATTGGAACGTGCATTGCAAACAGAACGCAGAGTAAAATGAATGTGTGTATGTATGTGTTGCATACAGCAAAAATAATGATATTAATTTGCAGTGTCTATGAAGGGTTGACATTAATTGAGAACATTTTTATGATGCAGATGTAAAACTTGCTGGTGATGGATGTTAATGTTGTAGATAAGACCCCAAACCAATAAATGGATTATTTGCTGCAGATGTAACACGGGATTTCATACATACAAAGAAAGTAAAGTGAATAGAATGTATAGGTAGACTTTCTGTTAATTTCTTTTTCTTCTCAACTTTTTTTAGTATATACACATGATAGTGTCCAGACATATAGAGAGTGCATTTCACAGAAGTATTCTGTTTGTTATCTTATACAAAGGACCTCTTCTGTCTGTAGTTACAGTCAATTGTTAGAAATACTTTCTTGCTAATGGTTGATTCTTGGTTATTTTGAAAATGTTTGATCAAAAAGACATCTTCTGAAGCTGTGTGTGCTCCAGAATAATCACTGTATCGCTTGCTGTCTCTTGGGTCAGTGTTCAGGCCTTTGAAACTTGACCTGTGAAAGACACACTA
Organism: Limosa lapponica baueri; assembly: GCA_002844005.1. Lineage (NCBI taxonomy): Eukaryota > Metazoa > Chordata > Aves > Charadriiformes > Scolopacidae > Limosa > Limosa lapponica. The sequence continues at coordinate 546,294 of KZ505664.1, read as the reverse complement.
AAGCTGTTCCTAAGAAAAAAATTTGAGAAAAAACTCCTTTTCCATTTCAACTGAAGTGGACTAGTTAGAAGCCTTCATAGACCAGAGAATTAAAAAAATATCCAGTCTGTTTTCATAGGGTAGATCAACAGAAACAAATAAAAAGATTACATGTCTTTCAGCTTAAGATAAATACAAATTTTTGATATACTTTTAAGTTTAGAAATACATTAGAAGCTTTTCTTTTTAGGTAATCTCTTGTACAATCTGTTTTTCATAGATTTCTGTGCACAATGTAAATTGATCCCTAGTGAAAAGAGAGGATGGGAAAACAACTTTATTCTGACAGCCCAGTGTAATGGCCAAGAGAATGACTATTTAGTGGACCCAGTAATTCTTCCAGGAGACATTCCAATTGACATCCTCTGTTGTGTTTTCAGACCCCAAGAAGCAGATTAAGGCCAAGTTAAAGATCTTGGTAGAGTATTCCAAATTAATTTAAAAATGCTTGAATATTCCCTTTGGAAATGGATGATTAAGTTCAACTTGTTTTCCACTGATAAGAGAAAATCCAAAAGTTCAAATTATGATTTGATTTCCATGAACTTTTATATGCAGACAAAGTCAGTTTTGGTTTTTGAGGTTGGTTTTTTTTTTTTTCTTTCCCCTGTTTGTATAACTAAAGCATTTTACATGTAGGAGTATATATATCACCCCATAGAAATGCCAAAGAGATTCTCAAATGATGTGGTATACCAAAACATAGTCATATACAGCAGTTTAGATGAAGCTCTCTTTCATTTAGAATATAAATATAATAAAGACTTGGGTAACAGTAGGAAATTGTTATTGATTTCCATGCATGACGCACCACTGGGTTCTGACAAAAAGCTGATTACAAATATCCTCTGCTCAAGAAAATATCCAAATGTTCTGCCTGGGGCAGCCTGGTAGCTGGTGTTCAGCTGTGTCACAGCCTTTGTGTGAGTACCCAGACAGAGCTAATGAATGGTGCCACGGTTTGGACAGACTGTGCATTAACTAGAAGTGCTGCAGCTGCTTGCAGTCACGGAGTTGTTTTTCTTTGAATTTACCTATTGTCAGGAAGTAATTGGCAACAAGAGCTGGTAGGAAATTTTCTGATAAAATAAAATACCCAGGAGATATTGAAAGTTAGTAATTTCCTTTGCTGGATGAGACTAGTGGGTCAGTCCCATTCATGGACAATAGAAATTCTGGGTCACAGCCCATAGGGGTTTCCCGTGACAAGTTTACTCCAGGGATGTGGGCCCTGAATGTGTTGAATTAAGTCCTCAGGGAATAAAGTGACCAAGGGGACTCTGTCTGGAATCCTGCTGTACTTAAGAGTGAAATTGTGTTAAGGGCTGCGAGGTTCCTGATTCCTTGCGGGTCCTGGGATTCAGATTGTGTGGAACATGGTTGCTTTGCCCAGGGAGCAGTGTGGGAGAACCCTTGACCTCCTCAGGGTCTTCTGTGCTTCACTGGTCCTATGAGAAAATTGTCAAGTTAATTTGACGTGAACCCAGGACCTTTTGTTTCAAGAATACTGCTCTTCAATGTTTTTAGGGCATTTTCTCAGAATTTCTGGTTCATTGAAAATTAAGAGAGAGACTGATGCCAAACCAGAATTAAATTGTTGTTTTTGTGAAACACCTATCTGTCCTTTAAAGCCAGGTTTACTGACTACAGGAAATATTCAGGTCCTAGAATTCTGTAATTCAACTGGAAGACAGTTATAACATTTGTAGTGTGAAATACAGTTGAAAGAAAGTCAAAAGGAAAACTGTTTTTCCATTGTATATATTCCTTACTAGAGAGGTTTTATTTGAATTGATTGAGATGTCATCAGGTGAGCTATTTTGGTGGTTTTTGCTATCCTCATTTACTAGTTTTCAGATGATCTATAAATGCAAGCAAATACGCCAATTCTCATACTCCATTATGTGTATTATTGTATCCCATTTTTAGGCTGAAACTCAATTAGCTGAATACATAGCTAGGAAGACAGTGATGTATAGTATGAAAGAGAACTGGAAAGTACTTTTAAAATCACTGCCAAAGAGGGTACCCATTTATGGTTGTGGTTTTTTAAAAAACTTGTAACTTAGTTTTATTTAGAGAAATAGTTGGTGTCCTGAAATACATTTAATAAGCTTCTGAATTTGAGACATTTTAGTGGCTTTAATAGCTAAGACTGAGCTGCTTTTGGCAGTCACAGATACGGCTGGTTGTGATGGTTTGTCAACCCAAACTGTTCATCAGGCTTAGTCTGGGGAATGAAAAATGTCAAAGTTATTTGAGAAAGCTCAGCAGGAGAGTGGAAGGTCCAACAGTTGCCATTAAAATGTTATGGATGTGGTTCCAAATGACAAGGGGACAACCTTGTGCAAAGAAATCCAGACAGAACAGGAAAACATTTCCAAAATGACTGTAATTATTTTGACAGAAGATATTATATGCCAAATTTTAAAAAAATGGCCAACACTCAAATTGTCATAACTAGTCTCAGGAGAGATTTAACAGTCCTTGGTTGGTGGCATTTCTTATGGCAGGGGTGACAGAAATGATGTGAGTCTCTGTGAGACAGGTAACAGTATACAGTAGATGAGAAACCTTAACTTGCTTTCCACTTGCAGGTTGATCCAAGAGGATTTTGTACCTTGCTGAACACGTTTGTCATTTTGTAAAGCTGTAGTAGAAATCACAAAAAGTCTAGTGAGCCAAATTGTGTAGCTTTGGACATTTATGTTTATTCCAGTGTATGCACCCATTTATTTTACTTCTATGATGGCACAAAAGCCATTTTAATTTTATTTTAGTTTTTCCTCCTAGAAAGGAGGAGATGGTAGAGACATTTTCTCTAAAAGATAATACTTGAAATACCTCTTCTTTAAAATATTGTTACTAGCCTTTCAAAGTAAAACAATTGTTTATGCTTCTGTGGAACTCTTCTAGCAATGAAGAAGATGCACCTTCTCTTTGACAAGCATGATTTGTAGGCTACCTACTAACTAAGAGCTTGAGTTCAGTGTAGGAATGTGTGCTTGAATAATGCAAAGCAGTTTCTTCTTAATTTGTGTGGATAAATAAAAAGGTGATAATATACACTTTGTAGAGAGTTTCTTACATTTGACCTTGTTATTTTTCTGTTGCTTTTGTCTGTTGATTCCTTTAATTCCTCTTTCTGCTTGTAATGGCATCGAGTTTCTCTGAGAAGACTGGGTGGAACTGAGCCTGCCTGGTGAGGAGGTTATGAAGGCTGCACTGGCAGCAAGTGAGAAGGCTTGAACTGGGAGCAGCCAGCCTGGCCTCAGAGGGGATGGAAGGAACTTCCTAAGGTCTGGAGGAGACTGGGTAGATTTTTCCACAACTCAGAATGAGCTGGGTAAAATCAACTCTAGAACTAAAGATGTGCCTGCATGGACAGTAGGCTGGGAAGAATTGTGTATACTTTACTGTGTTCCGCTTTCATTTTCCTCTTGTCCCTTCTGTATTTAAGAAAGCAACTCTTTTAGTTTAATTCCAATGAAAAGTGTCTCTTTGGAGCTTGAAAGCCTTTCAGTATTCTTTTGGGAGCTTACTACAGGTGAAGGTCTCTGCAGATGGACTGCAAAGCCCTGGCCACCTCAGGGTCAGTGTTTCTGTTAACTTCTGAAGTAATTGTTCTTGGCCTTGAATCCTGCACATCCTTCTCTTCTGTATGGCTTTTTTAGACTGCATGAGCAGCAATTGCATTGTAGCTGACTCTACAGCGTTTTTATTGCTCATCTAGGAAAGCTTTAAACTCTGTAGCTCTGTTCCAAACAACTTTTGGTATATATATTTTTTATTATGTTGTAAAATATAAGCTTCATAATCAGTTGTCAAACTTTACTTTGGTGTACCTCTGTGAAACTCCAAAAAGGATGATGTGATTGTAGATCAAAACGATCTTTGGATTCAATTGTTTTGCTTACGGTTAATGTTGTGAGCATTAACCAGTGCTAGACTTTCCTCTGTCTCTGAATATTAACTCCCAAATATATAGGCTCGTCCTGTGAGATCATGCTCATTCTGTCTGTAAGATGCTAAGCCAGATGTTTTCCAAGAAGTGTATTCTTTGTAAAAGCATGAACATGTTCATTGTAAACAGGATGGGCTATATAGCTGTTCAGTCGCAAGCTCATTTTGGAAAACTATCATTTTTGCCCCGAGGGCATGATTTCTTTGCAATGTGGTGAAACATCCCTGGGTTACTTCAGTAGAAGTCACTTTGAAACTGGAGCTCTGCTCAAGGAAGTTAATTCAGGTTGTCCAGTTAACCTGGTTTTACTGGTTCCTGAACTTGCATTTGTGTCTGTCTGTGATCCTTTGTGGTCTCCTCCACATCTGTCTTCAAGTCTTGTTCATTTCTGTTAGAACTTGCCATACTCAAGAGAAAAGAGGGACTATTAAACAGGTTTGTATTCTATTTGACCCCAAGGTTTATGTGTTTCTGTTCCCCAGGGAAGGGAAAAAAGTTCTTTGATGCTTTTAAAAGTACAAACAAAATACTTGGTCATAATGATGCTTGCCAAAGTATGAAAGTTTTTCACCCTGCAATGATAATGTCGTCATTGTTGCTTTCTTAGTTGTTTGACTTGTTTCACTGACTTTTACATGTTTCTATAGGAAGATATACGGGAAGTTTTCTCAGATACTAGGAACTGCTGCAGAAAATGTTTTGCAGCTCTCCCGAAGGATTTCAGTGTATTCTGCAGAGTAAAGGTTTGAATCTGAATGAAGGTGTATTGTTTTGAAGTTCTGAACAGGAATGTCCACAGGACTCTGCTGTATGTTGTAGCACCTAGATTCTACTGTCCTCTACTTTCCTTATTGACAGCAGAGAAAACTCTTCCATTTTCAGTAAGATACAGCAAATTTAAAACTGGTGACATCATCCTGCTTCAAGTTTTCTACAGGAAAACTGGAAATGATTGGGGTTTTATGGTGCTAAAAGCACACCCTTCCACGCTGAGAATACTCATTGCTTTCCTATACCACCCTATATGTGTCTGTCTAATGTATTTTGCTATATGTTTGTATTGTAATTCCTTTAACAGAAGGAATGTAATTTTGTTATTATTATAAATACCAGGACTTATTTGTTAGATCAACACGTATAGCTAGGTATATGAGGAGGGAAGAAAAGGTTTTTAAATATTCCAAAAATATTCCCTACACATTTTTGTTATCAAAAATTCTTTCCCTTTCTTTAAGCCAACATTACTCAATTGAAGAATAAAAATTGCCATTTAAGTGACTGAGTAGCAAAGCACAAGCACAAATAGTGATCAGTTCTCAAATGGTTCATAAACTGCAATTCATTTATAATAGTTCATAAATAATATAATAACTCATAGTACCATTGAATAGTGAAAAACTAGTTAAATTACCAATTTCTGTTACAGTAATGGAGATGGAAGAAGGGATGAAGTTTTTCTAGAAAGATATTCATTGTCCATTGCTAGCCTAATTCTCAATTCTTCAATGTTTTGAGGGCAGATAAACTTCTGCCTAATGTTGTGTTCAAGAGGGAAATTGCAATATGAAAGGATGAATGCTCACTAGGTGCGAGGTTGACAGGTAATGGCAATTTTCGCTGTGTTTGAAAAAACTCTAGATCTTTGAACCTTGATTTTTTTCCCAATGTTTAAAGTAATGGAGAATAAAGTGTTTTTAAGAAAACTAATTTCCCACCTGCAGAGCAAGATAGATATTGAGTAATGGTTAAATAGCTGTAAGCTGCAAATCAGTATTAGTCTTGAGCAGTATTGCTAACACTGACATTATCAAGGACTGCTTTTTTGTTAACCTACATGTTACCCATATTAAAGAGAAAGGTATTGTTTCTACTAAGAAAATGGTCATTGCTGGTAGAAATAGACGGATTATTTGGGATGCTGTTCTCATTACTCCTAGGAGTGACAAGAGCAGTAGATGCCTATTTACAAAAAATTGGCAAACTTCCAAGGGTTTCCCTGAGCAGGAGAACTAATGCAGTTTTTTTTTAAATTATTTTTTATTTATGTTGATTTCTTTTCCACAAACATAACACAAAGCTTCTAGTCTGTTATCAGCACGTACTATGACTCCCCAGTACAATAATTGGAGGACCTTCTTATTACCCCAGAATATTATGCACCTGCTTAATATGTTCCTGGTATCCTTCAGTTTGCCTTTAGCTCTCTCCCATGTCCCTTACACGTCTGACTGGCCAGGAGACAAAATATTTGCTGTGGCAGATATAGAACTGTGCACATGCTGTTTGGCCAACTGGTTGCCCTTGCTTCACACAATACTGACCTCTACTTCTTTCCTTTCCTACAGTGGGCAACTGGCTCTTTATTGGTCACTTGTTCTCATAAAACCTCTAAAAAATGTCTTTGGAATGTATAGAGTTTTTTTTTGTTTTATTTTGGTTTTTTTTTTTAGGAAATCAAGGCAGGGTGTATGCAGTTGTTTTTAGGGTAATTGCTGTCCACAGCAATTAAAAGGAACATCTTATTTTTCACACAATGATTAGAGGAATTAAAGCTCATACTGAATAGACGAGACCTTTCTTTCTCATTTCTGTTAATCTCCAGCTGGTGCATTTGAAGCTGCACAAAGAAAAACTGCAGAGTTGTTATGAGTCTAAAGTAATGCATTAATAATTCATCTCCTAGAATTCCTTGGCTGGAAGGAAGTAAAAGACAAAATTTATTATTTATTTCAGCTTGCTTTGGTTATAGCCTGCAAGTGAAAGCTATAGAAAAAGATTACAGGGGAACACAGAAGTTTTGAATAACAACAATTAGTAAAGCAAATATATTGACTAGTACTTGAAACATTTCCAAAATTGCAAACATTATTTTGTTGTACTGCATGAATTCTTACTTTATTTTAAGTATTCATCCATTTTTAGAGAAGAATGGTTCTATCCTCGAGTCTTGATAAAATATTTTAATCAAAACATATACTCATATTCTTTCTCTGAGGAATGATTTGGCTTACGGAAATTTGATTGGTTATATTGTGTTCTGATATTCTGGATATACTTTTTCTGATATCTTAGATGAGCCACAGTAGAGGTAACACATTAGTAGGAAAAACATAAACATTGAAAATAACGTCCCTGTGTTTGGGGTTAATCAAGCAAGATACTATAAATAATGTTTTCTGAGTGGTTTTAATAGCCACATGTATGAATTCACTTTGCAAAAATATGGTAATAGTAGTATGTTATATTAAGTATATTACTCTCTCTATATAACCAATTACATAATAATAATATAATTATACATGTTGTATTATGTATTACACATAATTATATATTATGTTTATTGACAACTATTATTTACAATAATATAGTAATTATTATTAATAAAATATCTGCAGAAATGCAGATGATACTGTTATTAGAACTGTGGTATTAATAGCCTTCCCAGATTTTAGTAAGAACACATGAGTACTCACAGTAAAAAAAGGTCCATAAATGTGCTGGGCAATCTGTTTCAGAAGCTGTGAAAAGCTATTGGAGCAGCCATTTCAGACTGACTTCTGATTAACAGTGGGGAACTAAGACGCTAAGTTGAAAGCACAAAGTGAAAAAAAAATCATAAAAGATAGGACTCATTTTTTAAGGAAAAGAAGATACTGAAGCAGCAGTATAATACATTTCAGAGAAACAGACTTCCACAAATTCAGGGAATTGATACACAGGATTTATTGGGAAGATAAGCTAAGGGATAAAAGAGTGCAGCTGCTGAGGGAGCTTGAGAGTTTGCTTTTGTACATGTTACACAATGTGGAGGTGAAATAGGAATGTTAGAAACAGACCTAATAATGGCTGTATCAGGAGCTCTTCATTGACTTGAAGATCAAATAGAAATCATAAAAAATGGGGGGAAAAGAGCATGTAACTTAGGGTGAATGCAAAGGAATAGAACAAATCTGTAGGAATAAAATTGGATAGGAATTTCAGTTACGAAGATACACACAAGGTAACAGGCAACAGGGCTAGAACTAAGAGGAAACAAAGGAGGTATATTTCCACTACTAAACAGAGAAAGCATAAATTCTGTGATTCAGAGAAGGCTAACACATCCAGTAACATTTCTGCAGAAATGCTTAGTGTCTCTATATTTACAAAGATTCGTGTTAACAAGGAAATAAAAGTTTGGGTCAATTTACCTAAAACAAACATTTTGAGATACTTCAGGGATAAATATTCAAGTTGGCAGGATGTGACTAAATGCTCCTTGCAATGCTTTGCAAAAGGGAGCTGAAGTCACTTTTGAACTCCTTTATGATCACCTTTTTGAATGAATGCAGCCAGCTGCTCTGCAGGAGTGTACAACTGCGTACAACTGCGCTGGTTGATCTGGCTAATTCACGCTAGGGAACAATCACCTTCCCTAGCTCTGAGGGAAGTCCTAATTTGGTGATCTTTCCTATCAGAGGTTTTGATTCAGTCCACAGAGGTAGAATTCAAATACACAGCTCCAGTCTTTCTCTAGACTTCCTCATGGATTTAAGGTGGTTCAGGGAGTTTTGATTAAGTCCTAAATCTGCTTATGAGGGACAGCTGGTTGATTTGCAGCAAATCAACCTTTGCCTTCCTTGTACTTTCTAGCTAATGATGTTTGCTACACTACCTTGCTACCTTCTGGAAATGCACTTTGATTTTTTGATAGTACAGTTATTAGCTAACTTTCTCTCTTTGTTTCGTTTGTACTTTGGTGTGGTTTTTTTGTTTGGGTGGTGGTTTTTCTTTTTTAAGAAGTGGAAACATTCCTTCTAGCAATGAGAAATATTGCGAGTGTGTTAAGATTTTTACATTAAGATAAGCTGATGGAGAAAAAACGAAGTCTTCAAGTGTATAATAAGGACAGGTGCAGGAATCTTTAGGCAGCCCTGAAGATGAGTAAATTCACTGGTTCCTAAAACAATAAATATAAGTATCAACTAGAGCTGAATCTTGTTCTCATGTAAAAGTGTCATTTTACACAGGAAAGGTGAAGACAAATAGGAAGTTAAATATAAAGCTCAAGAGTGAGACGGATAGCGGACATAGTCCAGCACATGTTTTTAAGGTATATATCTGAGATTAGAAACAAAGGAGGAGGGTGCAATGCAAGGACAGGGACTGAGAGAGAAAGCAAACATATCAACTTTCTCCCTGGACTAAAACATAAGCACATAGTGATTTTTTTTGTTTGCATTTTGTTGCTAAGGGTTTATATGCTTTTCAGGACAGAAAGTCACATAAGGCCTACAAGTGGAGAAGGGTGTAAATAGCCAGGAAAATACTGATGCACTCCTGTTGCCAGAATGAGGTTATTAGAACTAGACTGGATAGTTCTGCATGCCACTATACTATTACTAACATACCACCTGCATCTAAGTAAGCTCTTTTTGATCTATATAGCATAGTAGCAGGCTAGATTGACAAAAAGATTTCAGAGTTATGTAAGGGCATTTCCAGAGTTTAATATATAAATCTTACAAAAGGCATAGTTATTTCTACTGATAACCGGAGAAAATGAAGACTGAGAAACAAGTTCTGAATGCATCTTTTAAAGACTTTCATTGAATCTCTGTGGAAAAGCAGAAACAAGCTACACACGTAGTTGGAGAGCATATGAAGCACTACAAACTGTTTTAACATGATCCTTGTGCTGCCATAAGAAAATCTTTGGAGGGTCCCATCTGTTAAATCTTCTCGGGAACAACAAATTAATTTTTAAACAGAGCTCTACTTCTTGGCACATCCCACTTCCTTGCAGTTCATATTTAAATGATTTGGGTCATAAATGTCACTCATGAAAAATCAGCAGATGAGTAAATACCAAAATTTATTATTCTTTTCCATTTTGTTTTGTGGTGTTTCTGGAATCTATGTTCTTTATGTCCCTTGTATCCCCAACAAATGACACCTACTAGGTCCCTTATTGTGTTTGTATTCCGCTTTTGCCTAGAATTGAAGCTGCTAAAGAGTGAGAAACCTTAATTTAACCATTATAATATAATATAACCATTTAATTTAACCATTATAATTAGTTGTATTTAGTTTTAGAAAAAGTGATGTAGAGCTGTGTCAGATAATGATAAGTCTCCAGAAATGTGCTGCATGTGTCTGAATTCAGTTTACTGGGATGTTTTCTGACAATAATAAGAGTTGTGCTGCTACATTGCATCTTATAAGGCCGTACTCTTTCCTGTAGATTAATGTATAGGTGATTGAGGGTGAAGAGCACTGTCACCTATCTGAATATCTCACTCTACTATATTCATTGCTTAAAAAGCCCTCCATGTTGCATGATAATTGACCTTATTGTACTGCTCACAGTAATTCTATTAAAATGCAGTTTGTGCTTTCAGAGTGCAGTTTAAATTTCCACTTTATTGGACAATAGATAGTCTTGCATATTTGTGATTAGAGCAGAATAAAAGGACTGTGTCCTGACATTGCCCACATGCACATTGGACAGGTAAATATGGTAAGTAGAGCTGCTGGATATTTTTTTTGCAAATTTGTGAGATCTTTTACATTTTTCTGGTTTCCTATTAAAAGAAATGATTTTGACATAGCCACTGAAACATCTGTAAGTATAATCTGGTCAACACTGAGACTTGTATATCCTTTCTATCTATTTCACAGAAAAGCTTTCCTTCTGCCTTCTCCCTGCTCTGCACTCCTCACTGTTGTTGATAATAAAAAATGAGATGAACTCTTTTGTTTATACATGTTTTGCTGAAAGTTTTTTGCTTTGGGCTAATCTTTTCCACTTGCTCAGCCAGCCAGCTTTTCTTCTGGAACCTCTCTGACAGTTGCTCTAGTATTCAGCAGCTTCTGGCTCTGTAAGGTGTAATGGCTAGCTTTAGATTTTCTGTTTTCTTCTGACAATATAATATATGGTGGTAGAAGTGCCTTTTCCCTTTTTGAGAGGTGATGACGGTGACAGTTTACAGTTACTGACAGTTTACATTTGTAAACGTTTCAACTAGAAGTAACCAGAAGAGCAAAGCAATAACTCTTACTAACTTTCTCCACAATCATTCTTTGACATT
>KZ505664.1:513465-529616 GCA_002844005.1 Limosa lapponica baueri | reverse complement strand
ACTCATGCAAGGCTGAGATGCAAAACTTGCACTCAAATACTGTATCTGCGCCTAAGTTGTGAATGTATTTAGGTTCTTGCATAGTTAGATCTAGTCATCATCTGGTACGTAAAGTTTTAACTAGTCGGATCAATGCATTTTCACTTTCAAGATGTATTGTCCTGGTGTGAGGTAAAACAGAACCAATATGCTTCTTAAAGTGAGGTTGTATTTTCATTCAGAAATCTCTTGCTTCAACATCTCTTGATGTTGTTGTAACAAATCACTCTTAGGAATAGAAATGGTGAACTTATATTTGAAACCCACCAGACACTTGAATATAAAAATGAATTAAAATTAGCATTAAGTATAAATATTTTGTATTCCTAAATAAAAGTGCAGAAGATAGATGCTTATATTTTAGTCACATCATTTTACATGCTTTATATTATATCACTGTAGTTTTATTTATTATAGATACACATTATGCCAATTCAATGTGGTTTTTATTTTATAAGTAAGCTTAGTCTGTCAACAAAATTATAGGAGAATGAATGATAGCTTTAAATATGACTAGTTTTGTTTCTCATCTTTTAGCTTCCCTTTCTCAAGCTTTGGACTGCTGGAAGTAATGCTCTCTAGAGGCAGAATTACTTTGTAGCATCCAGTTTTAGAAGTGAGCTGTATTTTTATTGCTCTGAGCTAACAGAAAAGCAGGATCCCCCGAGAGGCTGTTCCACACAACTTTGTAAGAAAAGAGGCAGAAATATTTCAGGAAACAGATTATCCCTGACAAATATGTACAGCTGTCTAAAGAGCAACCTCCTCAGTCCCCGTTCATGTCATAGGATTTTTTTTGTTGTTGTTTCTCTAATCTTCTTACTTTTACAGAATCCAGTTTTGTATTCCATTAGTATGCATGTGTATATTCTAATAGACTATAAAAATGCGGTGTGACCTACTTACTGAGAACCTGGTTTTACATCCCATTAGTGGGCATGTATTTTCACAGTAATAGACTTTAAAAAACACTGTGTGACCCATTTATTCTGCTTCATCAGTAACTCCCTACGTAGTGTGTATATGTATCTGTCTCCTTTTTCATTGTTTGAGAAAATATGGGAAAACCTTCCAATGCTGAACAAGAGTTCTGTGCTGTTTGAATGGCTTAAACGCTAATATGATACTTTGCATAAAACAATTCATGATACTTGAAGGCATTTGCAATGTAAGAAGACAGAACCTAGATAAAGCAACCTGTACTTAGAGGAGGATTAATATTGCAATGTAACCTGACCTATTTTTAAAGGAATCCTCATTTTACTGATTTATGATTCCCTGTTGAACTCACTCATGCCTTATTCAATTTGATTTTCTCTGAGATTTACTCAAGTTGTGGAACAAAAAGGAATTCTTACAAATGAAGAAAGCTTTTTTTTTTTTTTCTGTCAAAATTCTCCCTCAGTCTAAAGACTAAGGAGTCCTTGTTGATTTTAATACAAAACTATTTGATAGCTTTGCTCATCTTTGTCAGCCCTCTTTGTATTTTCTATTGTTCTATTTTTTCTTGAGGACAGGGAAACCAAAAGTTGATGGCATTTAAGACAGGAGTCCACCATGTACTGCATAATGGTGTTTTGGTCTTTGTTTCTTTCTTAATACTACCTAAGATACAAATTACTTTGAACAGTAATCTGGCGGCTTCATGAAATTAACTATTATAAGCCCAGATCTGAAATCCAAGTGAAGGAACTCTCAGCTGAGAGCTTATTGTATATAAATGACTGCTTCCCTGTTTGGATCATGGAATGTTATTTAAATTTAGCCTTATCTGCCATGGAGGGTGCTTTGGCAGATCTTTAGTTCTCTTGCCCCATATGTTTTCAAGGAGATACAGTGTCACTGTTTATAGCCACAACGCAACTCAGAAACGAGTCCCAGAATTCAAACCGAAGATGGAGGTAGATATTCTAGTGCCAAGAATAAATGGGCGTAGCACAGGAGAGGAAGACGGAGTGGTCTAGTTCAAAGGATTTATAAACCTATGTGAACACTAGTAAGAGAGGGTATTGTAGTCCTCTGGGGGTATTAATGTGTCATTGGTGTGAAGTTAATCCACTGAATTAATTGTATTCAATTTGGGGGTTTTGCATTGTACTTTTGAGGCAGAGGCAATTGCAGGGAGGAATTGCACAGATGCATATGAGCTGATTGCTGTTTTGTAACTTATCAGCACGTAAATGCCTCACCTTTTATTATATTACAGGGACTTATTTATTTATGTATTTACTTTAAACATTATTATTGAACAGAAATAAGCTATCAGGCAGTTGCCAACAAAGTTGTGGCTTGGGTGTTTCTTTTTTATAGTTGTTTGCGTCTTTTTTTTTTTTTTTCAATAACACCCTGCCCCCTCCCCTCTTGCTTCCTCCTCTTGAATGAATGTTGTGCCCATTCCTGACTGCAGGTCAAGTAGATAGCTGTGGCTTAACTGAAACTTGCAAACAGATTGATTTTGTTATAGTTTCAACTTTATGAAACCATTAAAATAAGGGTAAGTTCTGAGTATGTTTTACCACTCTCACTCCTCTGTTTTAACTTTCAAATGCTTCTGCATTGAGTTCAGTCTTGGGAGACAACTGCTGGTTTATACAGGATGAATAAACTGCAGAAGGGAATAAACTCCTTACTTGGCGCATAGAAGCATGACTACTCAGAGATTAGTCACTTCGTTATCCACAGTAATACTGACAAGTATATAAGGTAAATTGTCAATTAGTATGTTTTTGTTTCTAGTCTTTATTACCTATATTTAAGCCACAGTACTTTAGCTGGATGATCCAGAGTATGTCTAAGCATGAATGGTCTGTTGCTTTTATTTGCTAATTGCTAATAAATTTTAATATTATGTTTATTAAATTTATGTTTTATTTTCAGACCTGGTTCCTTCTCTGATGTGAGGTTTAACTAAATGACATATCATTCCCCACTTGCCAAAATATTGGCTGCTGACTAATTATAGTTTATGATGTCTAGGATTAAACATATTCTGTTTCAGAAAATGTGATTACTGAATGTTTTAAAGCCATAAAACACACATAGACATCAACACTGCTTATTGGAAAAATGGTCTGTTTAGCTGCGAGAATAACTGTATAGGTTTCAGCAGAATAATTGATTAAGATTTCATTTTTTCCCTTAATTCATGAATATTTGTGAATTTTCAGTGGCTATTTTAATGATCCATTGGGCCCAAATTGTACATAACTCCATTTAGTGTTACAGAAAATTAGTTACTGCTTTCATAATATCAATCAAGAAACAACAGTGCATTTTACTTAAAAATAATGGTTGATCTTTAAAGACTTTTTTTGACAAATACTTTTACAATTTTGTAAAGAATTAATAGAAAGCTTAATTCTTACCATTTATATTGGTGATTAAAGCAGTGAGTTTCTGACTCTCTCCTGGGATTTTATCTTTTGAGTAAGAAACAATAAAAATTAATTGCATTACACTGACATAATTTGCAATTGCAGGAAAAACCTGTTGCATTAGATGATCAAAATTATTGTAGAGAGAGTGGCTATCAGAGGAGACAACAGTGGAAAAAATTAACTTTGAAAGGAGGCTTAGAAATGAGTCAAATTTATGTGAAGAACAAAATGATGGTATGCTTACCCAGCTGTTCATACTACTTTCTCTGTTTTATGGGTTGCTTAGTAAGTAAGGAAAAGTAACAAGTTTTTCCGTTTTCTGTGTGCCTTTTCCTGTGCCTCCCCATCATATTATTACTTTTGTCAATTTGAAAGATTGATCTTTCTCAAATGATGGATCTACTGTACTAATATCAGTGATAGAGTTATTAACTTTATTTAACACAAATAACTCAACTGATACCATAACCGTAGGTAGGGAGGTAGGGTAACTGCAGTTATTTGGTTAATGTTTATTTTATTTCTAATCTTGAGTGAAGGTGATTCTGTATATTAAATCAATTCAAATTACATTATATCAGATTGTTACTTGATCTTACTGACTACTATATCAATTTTGGAGAACTTTACTCTGCACCTCAACGTGTGGATCAAAAATTAGCTACCCATAGTCGATTACACTAAAAGATGCAGAATGTCTTTTGACACGATATTTGTATTTTATTCCCTAACCCAAAGCAAATGTGAATTAAAGAAATGTGTGAAATCATAGAAATAAATATTACGCTACATTTATCATCGCAAATTTGGAGGATCTCTGGCTAGCCAAACAAGTAGTGTTAAGAAGAGGAAATGCAGTCTGAAATTTTATTAATTATGCAAGTTCTTCAGGAGGCAAATGTTAAGAGACCACAGAATGCTAAGCCTGGGTTTTTCTCAATAAGAAGTTAAAGGGTGTGCTTGCAATAGTGTTTGCATTTGAACTGGTTATGCTTTCGAAATGAATCTCCTGATCATTTCCATCTACAGTTCTTTTCTCCATATCATGAAGTGGAGCTTGCAGCTTTCATTATTTTGAATGATGGTCCACAGGGGTAAACTACAAAATAAAATCCTATGAAGTGTGTATTTTGTGGATCTCAGGACCTCAGCATCTTTGGGTTTACACTTGGTCAAGTAGACACAGCCAAAGTTGGGGCAACAGTTTCATGAGATCTGGTAACTGAAATCACAATGTGGCATGAGCAGTGTTACCCTCCAGAGATGCTTTACCACAGAGAAACTTGTCTTAATGAGGTGTGTTATTAAGATACCATGGCATATTTCAGAGGAGTAGAAGCTTATGCTTACTGGCTGTTCAAATGCCAATGTTGTCAGATTTTATGAAGAAGGAGAGGGGCATAACATTGTCTTGAGAAATTGTGTGAGGAAGAACAAAGCGTCTTTAGGCTCTTTTATGCTTTTCATGTAGCACATGTATAGTATGTATGGCTCTCAGTAGAACCAGTGGAAGCCACCTGAGATGCTCTAATTTGTTTCTTCTTGCATTAGAATCAGCAGAGTTTTGCCCAATACATGGGATCCCCCATGTAATCCAGTGTGGTGCAGAGTTGATGGGATGCACTTTTCTCTGCTCTTTTGGTAGGAGTTAGACTCTTGGTGTAAACCTCTGTAAATATTTAAAATCTGACATTCATCCCTGATGGGTAAAGGACAATGCAATCAAGGGCAGGAGGTAGCATGTAGTCTAAGTACTAAATAATGCAGCTTGGTAAAAGGAAAATCCTGCCAATAGACACTGCAGCAAAGAAGGATGCCCTTCTAGGGGAGGGTGAAGCATAAAAGCTGGTATTATTGCAGAGCTATAAATTCATAGTGTAGAGGCAGCTGGTGTTTCCTCAAACCAGGACAATAAGCATAGACACCTCTTGGATAGAATTCCAGAGCATCCGACAGAAGTTGGGTAATGTTGCTGCTGGGGTAAAAATGAGTGCTTGCCTTCTACGTAGTGAAGTCTCAAACCGGTACCTATACTATGGGAAAACTAGATAACTCTTTCAAAAAATAATCAAATTTAGGCAAGGAAGTTATATCTTAAACATTCATTTACAAATCCTATACTGTAAATTAGGCTACTGGAGATTGGAGGAGACTGGGACAAACTGATAAGGGCCTAAGTAAAACATATATACGGGAAGGTGTTTGCCAGTTGTTCTCCTAGGTCTGTGCTATAAGTTCTCAGGAAAAAGCTTTCCTAAATGCCAAAAAAAGCCAAAAGTGAATTTTATACCACTGCCCAACAAAATTCCACACTAAATTGGACCAGTTACCTCCTCAGTTCTGTGGCAAATAGCTGAACAGCTAGTTAGAGAAATTGCTTTCTGTAAGACAGGTGTGAGCAGATGGTAGCACTCTATTCTCTTAGAGGAAAATAAATTAGGAGGACCACAGAATTTTTGTTATTGATTTGTACCATATATTTATAGCATACTTCATCATGAACCTGAGTAGTATTGCTTTAATTTTAAATGAAATCTACTGTGTTAAATCTGTATAGATTACAAATGTTTGCTTAATTAAGCTTAATTAATCTTAGTTCGAGGCTCCAGCATTTTACACTTTCAGTTAGTAAAGCCAATAGATTTTTTTTTTCCTTAAAACAAAGATACTGTAATCTGAAGACTTCTTAGGTGTTTAGAATATTAATGACAAACCCTTGAAATTAATGCTTCATTGTAGACAGGGCATTAACTGTTCATATTTATATAACTACTATACTGTCTTTTGTGAAGAAAGAAGTAAATATTACACATTTTGTCTGGAAATAACCATTAGTAGTATTAACCTCATTTGACCTGCATTCACTTCTATTAATTTTTTTCTCCGTAATGATTTGTGAGAGAAAACTTCTGCATACCCTTTCCCAGTAAGTATCTCGGGCATGGTTAGTAATACGACAGAAAAATATTACATTAAAATCTACAACTGGTGCAACACAAGAGTTTGGTTTTGTTTTGTAGCCGAGCTAAACTCATTTACTACTTCGATTCATCTCATGTGAGATCACATCCTGTTCATTTAAAGAAGTAAATCTTTGTTTATATAACTTCTTGAGACTGTCTGATTATTTGCCCAGTACTGGTGACGTTCCTCCATTTGAGAGCAATCCGCTTAGAAAATTGCTAGGAATCTATTGCTAATTCATCTGGCATTGCTTTAGATTAAGTTACTGAAACTGATCTCCTGGAAGTGAGGAATGAGGGCATTTCAGAAATTGAAACTGTTTTAAGGTGAAGTGTTTCAAGTACAGCATGCTAGTATAGTTTCACGAATAGGAACTGTCACTACTTCTGCCAACAGCAGTGATAGCCTTTTGGTATCTTATTTCATTGTTTACTCAAAATACAGAGTGGTGCAAAATATCTTGAATATATCGTTTACAATCTCCTCCATCTGTGAGTGCACTGAAACAGTCTTGTTCTCCATCTGTCCCTTTTTTCCATCATATGGTTGATTCAGTAAAACCTATGGTTGTTTTCTTTGGAAGAGTCTTAAGCAGAAACTGAGTGAACACAACTAAGTGAAATGTTTAAGCATATTGCTATTATTTTAATAAATTTTATTCCTAATTTTAGCACTAGTGATTTAGATTTTAATAGTTCTGAGTCAAATCCTAACTATAAAATTTTCTAATAAAATACATAATTTTATAAAAATATATTTTTTCCATTTTTTATTTAATATCCTATAAAAAGACATTGGATCATGCTTTATCTATACCTCTGAGTGCTTTGGATCTAAAGAAGCTGCACAGGTACTGGAAATGTCAGTTGTTTTAGCAGTAGTAGGTATAGCCACTGTGTTCTATAGCAAAGTAAGAAAGGAGAAGACAACTCAGTTTAAGAGCTAATCCTTATTTTTTAATTTAATGTGGTTTCTCTGTAGACAACTGATTTTTGTCCATAAAGGGAACTTTAATACAGATGTGTTTAGAAAAAAACTACAAAACTTGGGGTCACTTAATCACAAGGAATTCGGTGTGTGATTCTAGCCTCTTTTATTTGTTTTTCATCCTTGTTATTTGTATGTGTATTTCCACTGAAATATCGGATGACTGATAACTCTGGAGGCTCATGTAGCATTCAAGTTAGTGCCAAATGTTTATGTAAGTCCTGTGAATGAAATCAGAAAATTGGATTCTAGTTTTTTTGGCTAGGTGTCTGGTGTTACTGGTTTTACTGCAGACAGTTCTAATTATCAGTGGAATGACTGAGAAGATAATTTTTCCCACATCTCTATTCTTTGTAATTTTTTCACATGTAACTTTTTTTTTTAAACAACAGTACTTTCAAAGACAGCTCTTTAAAGATGTATAGGTTAGCATCCTGTTATTCCTTTTAGTGTAATCCTATTTCTTTACTAGTTCCACAATAATACAAGTTGTTAAACATTGTTTAACACCTGAGGAAAAAGGGTTGTGTTATGCTGGAAAATGCAGCAGTTAAAATGTAAATATATTCACTGATCATGTTTCATGGACCACATTTTGTCCACGGATTATTTTGGTGTATGAAACATAATAATTGCATTTAAAATTTGAAATCCAATTAATGAAAATATCGAAAGATGGAAATGTCTTGGATTTTCCCTTCTGGGCTTGATCTATAATCACTTGACCACAACTGGCACTGACATACCTTTATGAAGAATTATTGTTATGCTTTTTTAAGTTTTGAAAAGAGCATATTATATCATGCTGTTTGATATAATCAGATAAGCAAAGTCCAGTAGCTTTGTTCATTTTAACTTTTTTTTTTTCTCATAGGCTCAAATCAGTCTTTGCTTAATTGTTTCATGATAGGAACTGCTCTTGTTAGCATAAAGCTCCTGCCTGATGCTTTCATTTTGCAGAGAAAATGCAATTTTTCAGAGTAGTATTGACTTACATGAAAGGTACTTGATGTGACAGGTCATAGGATAAACTAGTTCTAAGTAAATCTTTTTGCATAATGCACTTTTACTCTGTGGAAACACAAAACCCAGAAAATTTAAATCAGTTTTATATGGTCTTTTTTCCCTTATAATTATAGCATATATTTACAGAAGTTGTTAATTTGCTGAAGTTACTATGGCTTGAGGCACTGATCCATATTTGGGAGCACTGAGGGATTCATTATGTGACAGACAAGCAATTGTGATTCAGCTGGCATGGTGGGTAATGCACATGGAGAATGTGCTGGGAGGGTGGAAAAGAGAAGGAAAATGATGAGAAGTTCTTCTCTGCTCCACTGCTATCTCCAGCAGTAATCTATCATGGACTTGTTTTGCTGTGCTCTAAACTTTGTTAATTTGGATTTTTTTGTTTCTTTGGTTTTTTCCTTCACTATACTCAGAAGCTTTTCCAAAACCTTCCTATTACTGTGGTTTGAAACCTTGGGATTTCCTGCTGTGTATACAAATGCTGTTATTGGCACATAGTTTGAAGACATCCTTTCTCTATCTTTACGGTATGGACACAGAATGTTCTTTACCCTTCAGCCACAGTTTTGCTGGATGAAAAGCTTTTAAGTCTTTCCTTCTTTGATTGTCTCTCTAGTTTATCTCTACATTTTACCTAACATGAATTGGAACCACCACCTGTATTGAACATGCAATCAGAATTTTATAAGGTATGCCAAAGGCTTTCTTATTGCCTTGTACACTTGCATTAGTCTGTCAAAATGTCTCCCAAAGATGTTTAATTTCTCATTTTCTAATGTTCCTGCTATGCAAATGTCATTCTGTCTTCCTTTTTCTCTTATCGCCTTCCAAGTGTCCTCTTAGAGCTGGCTTAGGCTTTTCAAAACTGAATTTTGCTGTCTCAGGGCAAAGGTGCTAGGCCATTCTTGGCATAGAAAGGAAAGGAGTTGAACTGGAAAGAAATGTGGGGGAAGCAGCTGGAGAGTCAGATGGGAATAGCAAGTGCTGTGTTGGTGAGGGAGGAGAGGAGAAAAATGACTCCACACATGGCAACCTAAAAGTTAAACCATATATTGTCCCTTCATTAGCACTTGCTCCCCATATTCCAGCCCTTGCTGTGTTACCAGTAGAGCCTGTTTTAGCAGGCAGTGCATTTAATCACGTGCCTGGACAGTTGTCTATATTGCTATCTTTGACTTCATGGTCCCTTTGTGACTTCTACTCCTTTTATGCTGCTTTTCCAGTCATTTTTCTTCTGCCTTTTTGATTCTTCTGGTGTTGTCAGAATTGTTCCTCAACTGTATTTCTGCCTCTATGGTCACTTCTTTTCCCTGTGCTCTGTCCTTGTTGACATAGCTCAGTGGATCACTGTCATCTTCAGTGGATGCCTGCCAAGGTTTCAGCTCAGCTACTGGCTGGTAATCTTGGCTATTAATATAACACCCCTCTTTTGACGAGCTCATAACAAATGAGAGAAATTATTATTTCACACAAATCTGGAATTTTAACCTGGATGTTGTACATTAGGGGCTTAGAAATGTAAAATCCCACTTTGAAAAATACATCTGAAGAGCTGCTCCATGCAAAAACTGTAAAAGTGCCCGTATTTTGCTAATCATTGGTAAGTAACTGCTGGTGCTTGTGTTATATATAATTGTTTAGAGAGGCTGACTGTCATATTTGTTATATTTGCAGGAAGTGTAGCACAACAAAGCCGCAAACTTGTTGACCTGTAAGTGCTGTCTCTGTAAATGGTAAACAACAGGGCTATGGTATGTGTCAACAGATGGTACTATTACATGTATTCTTTCAAGTAGTTATTTTCCTTAGCTTATGAGCATATGTTCAGTTTTGGGAAGACATGCTGTGTTGCTGTTAGATTTGGTTATGCAAGTCTCAGTATAGTGACAGGTCTTTTGGAGAGGGCGTATGAGAGCAGCAGGAGAACTTGCTCACCACCCAGGTTTCTGATTAAATTCAGTTCTTGAGGCAGAGCTACTCTCCGAGCTCTGCCCACTGCTGTTGGTCTTATTATAGAAGGAAAAGATTGCCTAGAGGCAATTTGGTAATTTCTGTTGCAAGCTTTGAACAGAGGTCCTGCATAAATAGAGCAAGTTACACTTAAATTACACCCGGACTTGATGTTGCTGGTTTCTCTTCCATTAGGAAGCTGACCTTCAAAGCCCCAGACATCTACCACGGTTTGGAAGAGCAGTGTCAGAATGAATGCAGCTGTAGGAAGAAAGGGAAACAAGGAAAAAATATTTCACAATATCATATACATTGTGTATGGTACTTCATTCAAATGATCTGTTTGGCAAATTCCATGGACTCTACTTCTGTTAAAGGAGAAAGCAAAGGAGAAATAAGCAATACACCTGTATTCTGGCAAGCAAACTTAATTTCATCATTGGCCTTAGATATAGAATGGCTTGGCAATACAGATAAATACATTCTTTGGTTAAGAGGTACAGATATTAGTGAAGGAAGAAAACATGTTTGATGCTTAAAGTGCATGAAAACCTTCTCTGTGTTCACATGTACTTGTGCAGCCTAGCAGTGGTCCCTTTGTTAGCCATATCAATTGTTCTGTTATGCCCGTTGTTCTGGTATTTTAAGAAAGTAAGGATGAAAGTTAAATTTTTTTGGTAAGAAATACTATTATTCCATATGTTTTGTTTGGAAAAAGTCTGATAAGTGTATATATCTGTTAATATATGAATTTCAGTTCAGTTTATGAAGTATGTTGTTACTATTTTTTCTCTCTTTGTAATATACCTCAGCTCTTGGAGAGAGAAAAAGTTGGTCTTGATAGTCTTTTCCTGAATAAAAAAAGGTATTAAGAATGAACACTAGTTGGCCAGCTGGAGTGTCTCTGAAAGGTGTCTTGATGTCCTCATGCCTTACATTGTCCTCCACCCTCTGCACATGAGTAACCCCCAGCCCTCCTTGTGACAAACAGAGTTCTGCCTGTGGATGCCACATGATCTCTCGCTTTGGGACTTGCTGGGTAAAACTGTGCTCACAAACATAAGACATTCTGAGAAAGTGAAGCCTGAGCTAGGGACTGGATCAGGAAATCAGTTGGAAGAAAGGCAGGTAGTGCAGGAGAATGCTGAGACAAATGGATGTGGCATATTTATACTTATTTATTATTTTGAGCTATGCTGGTTTTTGAAATTTCCCTGCACTTGGCTGCTTATTCAACCTTATGTCATCTTGTTTGTGCTAATACAGCAAACTAATTGAGGTTAAAAATAACCATTACTGGAGCACATACTTACAGGCTGAAAGCCAGTGAGAGTATATCTAAGTTTGCCTCGCTCCTCAGGCTAAATCCCAAGGTTAGCAGAAGAATAAAGCTCAGGAAGGAAGGCTTGGAAGGATGGTAAGAGATTTCTGGGGAGATCAAATGAATGTTCACAGGTGCTGTGAGGAAGAAGTTTGACCAGGAGCACCTTATAATTCAGAACTGTGTGAAGTGAAAAAAAAATATTTATTCATCTATTATGCTGAAAACAAGAGAAAAGCTTTTTTGAAAAAAGCAATGTTCCTTTCAGCTCTGCAATTCTCTTTTTGGTTTTAGATTCTAGGAAACCCTAAACAGGCAGCCATCAGTAGTAAATACTTCACATTCTGATGAAAGAGGTTTTAACAAAGCCAGTACAGATAATAGCTTCTTAGTGATATTTTAGATTTTTATTTTTTTTTAATTATAGTGTTGGAAGTATTATTCAGATTTTTGGCTTAACTGTAAATTATCCTGTTGTACAGTTTAGGTGTATGAATAAATGAAATAATTTTGGATGTGCTAGTTTGCACAAAGTACGTGTACAGCAATGATTAAATCTGCCTCTGAATTGCTACACTGAACATTGCAGGGGTTTTCTTTAGAGGACATTGGCAAATCACAAAGCAAATCAGAGAGGATAAAAAGAGGTGAATGGGCATGTATGGACATGGAAGTAGAAAGAAAAGGTTTTCAAACCTTTCTTGTCTGGAGAAAGTGGATAGAAATATGTCTGAAATGATACAGATGCTACCAGATATCCACTTGTGCATTATCTTATATGTAGTGATGCAAATCTTACATGGCAAGAGATTAAATAAAGCGATCGAGCAAGGAATTCCTTAACTTTGGTTTGTATATCTAATGGGTTTGGTTCATACAGATGAAATCTCCACACATTTGTGTGTCTGCAGAGAAACAGGGCCTTTTAAGAATATTCAATACTCAGCTTTATGTTGGTGATCTCTACAGAAGGTGTTAGTAGTGTTAAACTGAATAGATTGCCTCATCATCAGTGTTTATCAGAAATTTCTGTTTATCAGAAATACCTACTTTCTTTCTTCTCTTTGCACTCCTTGAACAGGCTTTGAAAATCGCTTGAGGTCAATAGGTTCCAGAATATGAAAGCTGCCTCTTCTGTTTCTGTAGATATTTATGGTGATTTTTGCAGTTTTATTTTTGAAATCTTTTCAGCAATTATTTGAAGTCTGTCTGCACACATTTTATCTTTTGAAATGCATGTTGATCGGGTAAACTGCTATATGTGTAGGTGAAGGGAAGTTTAGTTTTGGAAAAATTTTGAAAAAAAAATTAAAACTGCTGCTGCTTTTGATATATATATGCTTTCTGGGTATATACTGTACTGAAATAGAGTTATGTATCATATTTATATTTCAACTCTTGTTTATTTATATCAGGCTATTTGGATGCTCCAAAACTTGTTTACTTTTATAATCGCCAATCGGCATGCAGGAGAACTAAACCAAGCAACTCAAGAGTTGCTCATCAGCTGTATAATGAAGACAAATAGCATGTTAAATCTTGTTATCTGATTATGCAAAAATAGCTTTTTATGACAGCAGTGGCTCTGCTTTGCAGTCTGTAGAAAGCCATGCACCATGCATCTGATTAATCATGCAAAATAAGATTGAAAGGAAGAAGGAAAAAAAAGATGCTGTGTATTCTGGGTCTCTTCCAAGCAGGTGGCTTAACCTGGTGCTGAAAATCTTGTTCTTTGTGGACAGATTTCAAGGCTGGAAGAATATCAAAGGAGAGTGAAATTCTCAAATTGTAGTGAGCGTAACTAAGAATCGATTCTATTGCTGTGGTTTTAAGACCACCACCTAATACTGAAAATACTTGCCAGGATTGGTTAGATCATAAATCAAATGATGAAAAGGACAAGCAGAAGGACAATCCTAAACTCCTGATACCTTGGGTTCCCTGTGGGATGTAATTATAAAGCAAATTTGTTGATGATGTCTTTGATAATAGGTTCCTGCATCCAAATGAATCCAGGTGATACTTGTTTTGGCTGGGAGGTGTATGGTTTGGGACTGTTTCTACCAGAAGCCAGTTGTGGGGTTTTTTGGGTTTGATTTTTCAGGGGCGGGGCGGGGGGTGGGGTGGGTGGTTTTTTGTTTGCGATTTTTCTTTTTTTGTTTGTTTGTTTTGTTTTTTTGTTTTTTTTTTGTTGGAAAATGCACAATAAAACTTCTTGCATAAGTTTCCATTGTCCTTGACATCTACAAACATTGTAATGAGAAATCTCAAAAGGCACAAGGTGGCTGATATTGCTGTGTTCCTGACCCACTGCTTAAACAAGGAGAATCACAAATCTCAGAAGACTTGCAGGTGTCTTTTCTCAGGAGATTTTCAGATTGATGCAGTCAGAACTCCTTCTGAAAATGAATGTTCTCTTATCACAGCACATTGGATCTGTGGAGGATGAGGACTGTTTATTTTCACAGCACTAAGTGACAAATTGTACTGTCTATACAGTGAATGGCTGGAGCTGTTTTTTTAGGGCATACAATAGAGTACTGTACCAGAAAGCAAGGGGAAACTGAGTCCGATGATATCAGTATGTCTTCCATTTGTCCTCAGACTTTCTGTGAACATCAGGGCTATTATACAGCAATGAATGGTAATGAAAGCAGAATGCGTTATCATGCAGCGTCATAAAAACCCAAACCCAAGCACTTGATGTGAATATTTTTCCCTTATATGCCAGTAAATAGCTTGCTTTTTGCAGGGATTTTGTGTTGCAACACAAAGCAATATTTTTCTGGATATTACTTTTGTCACTAGCACTACAGCTAATCTCATAAATGATGGCCAACTCCATCATCTCTGTGTTATTACCTTGTGTATAACTACACAGTATTTCTACTGTGCTGCAGGAGAAATGTGACCTAATTTTCCAGAAATAGGGCTTGGTTGAGGATAAGAAGCTAAGGTAATGACTGCACATTGACTTTAAGGCGGGTGGTTGAACCTAGAAGCATTGTGCAATATTTCAGGGCTGCTCTGTAGTGATACGGCAGGGACTGATCGCAGTGCATACGAGTGGCTTACTGAAAGGGCGACACCCATGTTTTTTCTTGGTATTCACAGTCCCTCACAGTTCCAGCTAGGAACTCCACCTTTAGCAGTGAAGAATTTGTAGTGTGAAACTGGTCTCAGAATGTGTTTTAATCTCAGGGCTGAAATTCAGTGTGTTTCCTAATGGGGAAACTCCAGCAACACATGGGGAGAGATTCAAGGAGAGCTAGTGGAGAGCTAATAGAATAATGTCCTGGATTTAATTCCAGAAAACCAAAGATCACTGCTTTCAGACCTACATGAGATCCTTTCATCTTCATGGGGTTTAATTACTTGAACTCAGGTTTCTAGTATCTTTCTAACTACATTGTTGTAGGCAGAATGTGATGCTGGCTTCTGGCAGTAATTGAACTACGCTGTGTTTTCATCTGAGGGACGCACCCAGTTTGCAGGATGATCAACAGTACTGTGAACACGCTGGTTTTGGCTTAGTCTATCTAGTTGTTCCCTGATGAATGCATTTGCCTTACAGGGTCATGGGGAGTGAAACAGTATCAGTGGAAGATTCAATAAGGAAACAATATCTCTTGAGTCCGTGGAAAGACAAAAGTGTAAAAATTCTATTTGCCAGCGTAGGGTAAGAAAGTACTTGTTCAAAATGCAATAAACAGGACATGTCTTTGACAGATTTGCTGATAGCTGGCTGCTAAAGTCAAAGTTGGAAAGTCACCTTTGCCTTACAACAACAGTGTGATGTGGATATAATTCTCTGTTGCTTTGCTCCTTATACGGTTACTCGACCAGTGCAGAAGACTGCAGAAGAGGTGTAAAAATTTGGAAAAGTAAGAATCTCTTCTACACTCTTCATACTGCTGTTAGAGATCAGGATGGGGAAGAATCAGGCCTTGATAAGTGTTGGCTGTCTAGAAACAGTCTGACAATGTGTCAGTGATCCAGCCGACAGGAGAGAGCAGTTTGTGATGGCAGGGATCATAATTTTGTTTTAGAGAGCGTGAATGAGAGAGTTGGTTTCTTATGTGCCCCAAAACTCAGTGCAAGGTGCTGATCCACCTTTCTGAATCAATTTTTCTCTATAAATAGCTGTCCTTCTCTCTAAGGACTCCACTATGCAGAGATTGCCTTTATGGAAGTGCTAAAAGCATTGAGGAGAAGTACTGCAAAGTCATTCTCCATTGTGTGGTTTTAATTGAACACCATTCGCTGTATCCTCAGTGAGGAAATAGGAGAAAAAGAAAGGCGACAGTCTCTGTATTTTATATCTTACCTGTATCATCTTTTCCACTCAATGAGCAAATTGTGTGTCTTCATGACTTACAAAAATTGCCTTAATACCATAAATATTTAGTTTCTTTCCTTGGGAAATGTTTAACTGTGTAAATGTTTTTCTTGGAGTGAAGAGTTTAAAGACAAATGAAATAAAA
>KZ505664.1:446845-476608 GCA_002844005.1 Limosa lapponica baueri | reverse complement strand
AAAAGCCAAAATAACGCACTGGCTTTTCTTGAGATTAACATTGTTAACCTCATAAACCCCAGCAATAAACTGGCCCACGAGGAATGTTCTGGCTATCTGCAGAATATCCTAAATCGAGTTATTCCTAGGTTTTCTTTTGCAGAAACCTAGTTGACTCATTCAGAAAGAAGCCCTGGAAAGAAATAATATTCAAGTACTGTCAGTGATCAGAGAACCAGGGCCTGGGAGCAAAAGAAAAGCAAGACAATAAGAGGAATGAAGCACACTCAGAAAAAGTGAAGACTGTCCATCCAGACAGTTCATCAATGGATTAAAGAAGCAACCACAGACTTTGCTTAATGAATACCACTGCAGCACCAATACCTCTTTCTTACATTCCTTTCTAATTTGAAGCAAAAATAACTTGCAGCTTCTTATAGCCCAGGCACTGCTGGCGCAGCACCATACTCATTCAAGACTGCTCTCTGTGTGCTCTCTGATAAATGAAAGATTTTGAGAGTAAGGCTCAGTAGAAAATTTTTGCAGAGCCACAGGCAAGCAAATGACCCGAGGCAGCCATTCACAGTGACCATTTGAAGCAGGCTAAACACAGGCAGACATCCCTGGTTGAAGCAGGCCACTTGGGAAAACTGTCAGTCTCAGGAAGTAACATAAACGTGGTCAGAGAGAAAAGTTTAACACAGCATCAGGAAAGAACAAATCAGCAATTTTTGTTTTCCAAAAAGAACAAAAGTCGTTAGTCTCCCCTGTGTAACACGTTCATGCCCACAGACCATGTTCAGTTTTCTTTACAGTGAAGGTACTGCTATATATTTCAGAGTCTAAACCCGTGCTCACACACAAACACACCCCACTCTACTTGGGCAGGAGCAAGCTGTACCTCAGGACATCCAACCAACCACCCAGACTTAATCAACAAGGCAGAATTTTGAACAGGAATATTTCTCTCAGGTTTACAGCAAAATAGGTTTGTTACCTTGCAGCATATGTTACGCTGAGTTCATCCAACACATTGCTAAGTTTCACCTGAAGTTCTTTTAGAACAACACTAGCTTCAGGATCCAGCTGCAAAGAGATAAGAAATGTTATATTTTACTTATACACTATGTTTTTCCATTGCCAGTAATGAATTAGGAATTATATGCAATGATACACTGCGCTATGGAAAACTAAATGTGGAAACACCTGTTACAACACAGGATTGCTTTACTGGGCCTAAAAGTCCAATTACCACTTAAAAGAAAATATTTGATTTTAAGAGTGAAGAACTATAATGCTAGAAATGAAGATTGTGCCATTGAACACTGGCTTTTTACGGGATGGTGCAAATTGTGTTGGCAGTCACAAGAATAAAATTATCAGGCAAATGGTATTCAAAAGACATAAGAGAAGGATGCATGAGAATTTAGTGTTTGTGTTAATAATACTGCAGATGTTTTCATTTTATTTTTTTTTTGTACATTTCACCGCCATCAGTAATTGTTTTTGTGATTTGCATGGAAGATGTTTGCATATTCCTGGTAATGCAGTGTAAAAATAGAACAGCCAGCACTGGAAAAGATGGCTTGAAGACTATCCATGCTGCTTCTACTGGTACAGTGTGATGGAAGGGAACCTATTGAATTTCAGTACTTCTGTTTCCGACAGCCATTAAGATATATATAATTCAAGCACAGAGCAACACACTCTGATGCACAGGGAGAACAGCTCCTGTACCTCTGATACAGGATTTCTAAACACAGGAAAAAAAGAGAACGCAGGGGAGAAACATAGTTTTCCATTTACAGGCATAGGGATCCACGCACAGATATTTAATCAAAAAGGTACTCTGTTGATTTTCTATGCATTCTTTTTCAAATAAAAAAATAATTGACTTTTTGTCTCCTTCAGCTTTTAGCATTTCAGAAAAATAGCTACAGTCCGTTGTGGGATGTGATTGATGATCATCAGGATCAACAGCTGCATGTGAATTAATAGCTGATGTTCCAGGTCTTTCAGCTATCTACATCGCAGTGTTAGGGAATGATTTTCAATTATAATCCTCAAATTCTGAGCTCTGTTCTGCAGTAAGGTCAGATACAGTTCTTCTGAGAATTTTAAAGGAAATTGCGCATTTAGAATATATAAATCAGGTCTGTCTGTATTTGCGTTTTCCTATCTTTCAACTGCACGAGTAGTGTTTAGTGCTTGTACTTCATCTGATGCTTCAGAGTATAATGGTGCAGTAGGTCAGCTCTTTTAATCACGCTTTAGAGACAAGGGCAAGCTGTGTCACACAGCGCATTGGGTAACTTAGATGAGCCTACACAGGGGCTCTACAGCAAATTAAAGAAAAAACAAACTCTGAAACACCTCCAAAGATCTACTGTGTTCTAATCTTAGACCATCCTTTCTCTCCTTAGAGGTCATGTGTGGTTTAAGAGCATAGAAAATCCAAGATTTTCATTACAGTTTTTGACAAAAATCTGAAATAGGTGACAAGAGGAATTGCCATACATCCCTTAGAAGATAGTGATGTGCAGAACTTTTCTAATCTGAGAAGCTCATTTTTTAACACTGTGACTGCTTACTGATTTAGTTTTTAATTACTTTGCAT
The DNA here is from genome assembly GCA_002844005.1 of Limosa lapponica baueri. Classification (NCBI taxonomy): domain Eukaryota; kingdom Metazoa; phylum Chordata; class Aves; order Charadriiformes; family Scolopacidae; genus Limosa; species Limosa lapponica. The sequence continues at coordinate 474,012 of KZ505664.1, read as the reverse complement.
TGAGAAAATTTCTGTTGCTTCTCCACTCGATGTCTTAATAGTTTCCCTGGCAGATACACTCTGACAGTTCATGCACTTAAAGTGATTGTTTTCCTTCATATGAAAAGGAAGGATGAAAAAGCTAGTTTTACTGAAATGCCTGTATTAGTTAACAAAGAGTATACTACAGCAGCAAAGATTTTTCCAGGAAATGCATTTCACTTTGGAAATATACTGCCTCCTTTGGTGGGATACATACAGAACACAAATTTAAGACCACTACAATATTAACATCTAACAAATACTAAACACGCAAGCATTCACACTGAACATGGTACGCATCAGAGAAAGCACAAAAATACCGGGCAGGCAGAAAACTTAAAATTTCTTACTAGGTCATGCACAAGCTAGAGAATCACCTTGTTACTGGGATTACAAAGGCCAATGTAGTTACTTTCCATCAGAGATTGTTGTGATAACCAGAAAACAATATTTATTTGCTAAATTCACCTGGAATTGGACTTGGTTTGGCCAAAATTGGCTTAAATACTAGTATCAGATTGTGAACATAACACACAATATAGAAAGGTGCATGCAAATGCTAGAAGTTTTAAAGGGTTTTGTTGCATGAACAAGTTTGTGTGTGCACAGCTGGAGGCATCTGGCAGGACACCCAGCCTTGTGTATACACATGCTCATGCTTATGAATGCAGTCATAGGGAGGAGTGCAATATAAAGAGGTATGCGGGCTGACCATCCAGGTGCTAGACACCTGCTGATGTGATGACTAAGAGTATGTTAGCAAGATTTTTAAATGCTATTGTTATTTTTGTTTAACTACTGGAAAATACGGCAATTTGAGTGTCTCACCAGGACAGAAATGCGCACTTTTCGTTTATTTTTACCATGGTCCCTCTACATGCTAGTGAGATCCTGGGGCAAATCAGCCCTTGACTGACATCATCCAGATACACCACAGCCATGACCCACTTTTTTTTTTTCTGATCTGGTACAGCTAAGATAGGAACTATTGTGATGGTTCTGTACTATGAAATTCTGAGGGGACTTCACAGCCGGTGAAGATGCTTTTAGGATGGCCTTGTGCAGTGGAGATAAGGTACATGAGCTTTTGGTACCTCTGCACATCACACACCCTAACTATTGTGGATTATCTTCTGTATATCTTATCTTTTATGCATAAACTAAACCACTGATCTTTTAATATGAAAAATATCTTCAGCTATGATGTCTTACGTAAAAACCAAAATATTTAAGAAAAAAAGAAAAAGATTTCAGTGGAAGTAGGAAGAGTTACTGTCTCCCTCTTGAATATTCTAAAAAGCTGTTTGGCAACAGCCTTTGCACAGTTTTGCAACAACAAGCTTAAAAAGGAATTTTATTTGTGCTTTAGAAGGATCTATTATTTAGCAATGGTTTGAACAACTTCTGCTAACACATTTTATACCAGGTTTGCTTATCCTCAGGAAAGCATTGTGTGCAAAATGCACTATAGCACTGTGCAAATCATTTGCCTTAATGAAGCTGACAAGCTGCAAGAGTTATGCAGGTTGACATCACAACACTCACTGCTTGAGACAGCAACACATAGCTCTCAAAAACACTATGTAAAGGAGGCAAGTTTCCCAGTAAGGCAAATCAGTGATGAAGAGATTAGTTCATTTATCCAAGGCCTTCCGGTGACCAAGAGAAGAAAGTCCTCAGCATTCTTGGCTTGGCTGAGATTACTTACTATCAAGGGAGTAACGACAAAACTGTCTGTTTCAAGAGCCAATCTCTTTCTGGTTAGTGCAGGTATTATGGGATGGGAAGTGTGTAAGAACTCAGGTAAATGCAAGCTGTAATTCCTCACACTAGTTGCTACTAGTAGGAGTTTAAGTAAGTAACTACAAACATGCCCAGCTGCAGAAATCTCAACCACCCAGATGTGGTTAAATGATGAATTCTAGGGCTGACCTAGCGCTAATGTTATCCTGTTTCGCAATCAACCACAGGGAAAGGATGAAAGAGAGACAAAAGGCAACGGTGCTCCGCATCTGAGGGATATGAAAATGGGGTACCTACAGTATTGGCAACTTTTCTTTCTCGCCTCAAGTCTCATCTCCTCCATAAAGTTTGATGAAGAAGGAAAAAAAACCAACCCCATTCTTGAACAAATTTTCAGGAAAATAAAAGAATCCCTAGCTGAGCAGATGATTGTTGAGGAAGGGGAAGAAGAGTGTCATTAATCTGCCATATCTAATTTAAAAATAGAAAGACAGAAAACACCATTTATCCCTTAGCTTCTTGGGTTCCATTTACACTTCACAGCATGTGTGGGCTAGTCTTAAAATATATTGATAGGTTGCTCATGTGTCAAAATCTGGATTTTTTTTAAAGGGAAAACTTACTTTGGTAGTGGAATTGTTATTAACCTGTTAAACGTGTAAATCATACTTTTCTACCAATTCTTAATTTGCTTGGCTTTCTAAGGTTCGTAAATATTTCTGGTATTTTAGCATCTTCTTAAATAGCAGAGTTAATTTTTACTCACAACACAACATACTCATAAATTTGTTGGCACATTTCATAAGATCTGTTAATTATGGGTTATTAAATAGATAACTAGAAGTTTGACTTTCTCTGAATGCTAAACAAAAGCAGAGAATACTTTCGCTGAACAGCTGAAAAAATGAGACATAAATATTTGAACATCATTGTTTCTAAGTGCTGCCTGTCTGAAACAGTGAAATTTTTTATACATACAAGCCTTGGAAAAGAGTTAAAGATCTGATGAACCTGGCTGCTTTTGACACAACCTGTTAGATTGAGCTATTCCGTGCTGTAATTTAATGTGTGCTAGTATGGACATACAAATTTGGTACTTTTTCTATAGGAAACTACGCAGAAGCAGATTACTTTTGCATGAGTTAAAGAGAACCTCTTTAATTGGAATTTATTTATCTGCAATTTCCCTGGTCTAATTGCTTATAGTTTCCTAATGGGACCACCTGGTTACTTTCCTTCAGAAAATAGTTTTACATATTGTATACATATCTGGGGAAGATATTGGTATTTCTCAGATCTGTTACTTTAGTGGTTCTTTTTGTCTCTGACAGACATCATCCTTCCTCCACCCCCCACCCGACTATCTAGGCACAGTGAATCCCGTTTGGAGATGTTTGGCTGATGCTGCTCTAGATACTTAGGTCTCTGACTTAACAGATTTAAAGACGGACACTTCAGAACTATTCTGCTTAAGCTTGGGCCTCTCTCATCCCATCAAAGTCTTTAGGACCATTTCTGCAATCCTATAGGAATTCTTAAGCATTACATGTAAAGTTGGAACTGAATTTACTGGACTGGAAATATGATTTACCTACAGTCAATATAATCCTGTTGTACATAAACAACCTGCTTTTGCTTTCCACCTTTTATTTGATCCTAATTGCCATAACTCATTTCTGCTGTGTTCTGCCATCTGGAGACAAGCAACACAAGCATCACATTTTTTTCTTTCACTTTTATCAGCTTCCAACTTGTTAGACATGAAAAAATGATTTAGTGCAAATGTATGCACTCCTTTTGGATGAAACTAACAGGAGCTAAATCAAAAGTCTACATTATGATAATCTGTTCCCATGATTTTGGACTTGATTTTATTTTGTTTAATAAAAGACAGTGGGTTGGATCCCACTTTACTACTCTTACTTTATTATGGCAGAGTGATATCATTTATATAATTTTTTAAGTATCCTTCCTGCTTGGCTACAGCAGAAGAGGAGAGTTAATAAAGAAACTCATATTGTTCAGACTATTTTATTTTAATGGCAGGAGAGCCGAGACTCCAGTTTTTTCTCTATAGAGCTCACTCCAATATGCAAAAAGCCTGCTCTGAACACAGGGACTGCTGCTTGATTGTGGTATTTTGACTGCATAGTTTGCAAGAAAGACATACTGCTCACAATGTGACACTGGGGAGATTAACAGCATTTCATTTTTCTTAGAATTAGTTTTGCTTCAACTGAAATAGTCTCATTATTCTGCTGAAAATCATCTGATTTTATGTCCTCCACAAGCAAATAATGAAACTATTTCTCCCTGCAAGGAAACTGCTTACAGATTTTACTGCTGGCTTTGCTTCTTATAAGTACCAGTTCAATAAGGCAAATTGGCCATTATCATTTATGCTCTTGGAATAGCTATGGGAATAAGTATCCCAGTTCGAGGACAAACATTTTAGGAGCGTTTTGATATGGGTGACAAAAAATTGAACATGAATGTACTTTTCTTCAAGAAATTCCCCTAATGAGAAACAAACAAAACTTTGAATGTATTTTTCAGATCTTTTTTCTTAGACCACTAATCAGAGATGCACTTAAGGTACCTAACAAAGGGATTTTAGAAAAATATCTCTGAATTGTCTCCAAGGGTTGCATGCTGCACCACATTTGTAGCTGAGGAAAATGGAACATTTGGAGAGTCAAGAAAATATTCTGATTTGAAAATAATTTGATAGATATAGACATAAAGTGCTACTCAGCATTCCTCTGCCCTTGTCTTCATCAGGATTTATGGGCACTTAGCTGTTTTTATGATTCATGACATTTAACATGTAGGACTGGATCCAAGACCTTAACACAAAACTGCTTTGCGCAGAACATAAGAGCACGGAAAACAACATTATTTGTATTATTCAGAGACTGGAAGGGGATTAATAGGAACCACAAAAACCAGCCATGTCTGGACGATAAATATATATTTTTAAAGTTTGATAAGAAATTTTCAGTGTTGACAAGGCTGCAGAAGTTTAGTTCATGTTCTCTGGAGCAGGAAGTATTGTTGCCATGGCAGCTTCAAGAAGCTATTACTATCTTAACAAAACCTCTTTACCATGGAGTTAATCTGTAGGTTCATTTAGAAGGTGCCATTCATTGCGTGACACAGGGGAGTCTTACCTCTGCAGCGTCCCACTGTGGATGTGGAATTATGAAAGAATGTATTTTCCAATTCTCTCTATAAATGTGGACACATTAGGTCAAAGTTTGGTGAAACTATCAAACTACAGTCTCAACAAGAAAAAGCTGATGCATGTGTAACTTCTTTTTTAAAGCCAGCTACTGATAAGAAGGGCAGTATATTCATGATTGCTTTTTAACAAGACAGGATTTTATAGCTTGAAAAGATGTTAATTTCTTCATTAGCTTTCAAAACAGTCAAAGACTACAATCAGCGAAGTACTGAAGCAGCACATGTTTATGTCCTTTTACTGTTGACAGGACTTCAGGCACTTTATCTCCTTTTATATTTCAGACGTCTTTAAAGTTAAGCATGTTCTGGACTGTTGAGTAGCAGCGCTTGGTGAAATGGTGCCGAAACCTGAATATAAGCAGGCCCTCATATACTGAAAAGTGCACTTAAAAAGGTTTTATAGATTTTTTTTAGGAATTCCGAAAGACTTTACGCTACCTGCCTAGTAAAGCTTCTCAATTTAGAGTGTAAACTGAATGCCCAAGCATAGCTCTTTTTGATTTTAGATCATAGGGAATTATACAAATGCATCAATGGAAATTAGTAGGAAATGGGACTGGTTTTAGCCTTAGAAAATATGGTCAGGAATAATAAAAGATGCTTACTATCACAAACCTCATAAGAGAATCTCTCTCCTTCTTTCTTCTGCTCAGTGGATTGCACGTCAAAGGCATTAGACAAAGACATGACACATTACAGACAAAGCACAAAGCACATATTCTACAAAATTTTCAGATACAGGCAAAACATATCAATACATAAAAAAGCAAAGTACAGTCCAATACAAACATTAAAATAAAGCTGGCACTACAGATTACAACACAAAACACCCAGTGCTGGTTGAATTTTACAGATCATTAGCATGTTTCTGTGAAATAGTGTTAGGTGTTTCTAGTATTGTCAGGACATTCAATAGCTCTAGTAGACTTTTTTTTTTTGTAAATTTTGATTTTCCCTGCAAGCAGAAGTAAAGGCTGTGCTGGCTTGAAAACATGATGCTAATGATCTCTAAGGAACTTTGAATGAACCAGGAAACAAATATGGCTCACCTCCTTTCCTCCCATGGACTCAAACATTTTCTCAAGCTGGACTCTTAGTTGTTGAATGTTGTTCATCAAGATACAGGGCTACAAAGAGAGCACCAAATGTTAGAATGTGCATCTTATGTTTCTTTTACGTATGAATATGTGTATTCACAGCCCCTGGGCTGAAGACCAGTTCTTGGGCAGCCCTACATTCATGTGATTTTTTAGAAGAGGATCTTAGGTTCCCGACCACTGCTGACTCCCCTTCCTTCTTTAATTCACACTCCTTTTTGCCCAGTCAGCAAACCCACTCAGCTGGTGACTGCCCATTATGCCCTTAAGACAAAGTTGCCCCGCAGGACACTGAATACCTTCTCCCAACCAGCTTGGCAGTTTTCAGATACCAATATTTCACATCCCAAACGTTATATCCCAGGTAGTTGCTAGTCATACTTAAGACAATTACATCTGGTGGATTAATGAAAGTAGTATATTATTGTCTCTTTGAGAGTAGACATAATAATGATCAAAGTACTTTGGGAGTAAAAATAGACTGAGGGAAAGGAAATGCCAGATTGCTTTCTCGACCCAGTCTTTGCAGAAAACTGACAGCACTGTAACCCAGATAATGGCTGATGCATATATATTTGAATAAATCAACAGGCAGTTCTGTTAATAACAGAGTAGTATTTCAGAAATGTACATTTTGCATTGCTTGAAAAGTTGGTGAATGAATTAGGCAACAGAATTTTGTAAACATATTCAGTCTAAAAATACTGTTGTTTAAGCTCATTTCTTTATAGCAGAACGCAGAGCCACAGTGTAAAAGACAGCAATTGCTAGATAAATATAAGGTAAAAAGTAAAACATGGATAAAATTAAGCAGGTTATTAAAAAGTTATGGAAGAAAAGATCTATTACTAGAATTTTGTATACTCAGGTGACATTATATGCTAGTTTGGTATGGTGCAATAAGACAATACTTGCTAAGAGTCCTGGTTGGCCAAGGTCAGTGTATTCTAGTACGTGATTGGATTAATTTAGACCTAAGTAATGCATTTCAATAAAACACATATACTTTTTGCAGACAAAAAGAAGGTGATGGAATTATTACAGTGATTGATACTCATTTGTACCTTTCTAGTTAATAGCACGTTCCAAAGTAGTGCTGAAACGTGGTGGGATTAGATTTTGGTATTCAAAAGATCAATAACATAATTTAGCTTCAATTAGTTCTGTATTACTCACAAAGGAATTTGGTGTCAGAGTCCTTCTCAACTGAAGGAAAAAAAAGAAATTTGATCTAACTCCTTAATCCTCACTTTACTGCTTCCCAATAAAGCATGCCATTTGGCCTCCTGCAAAATACAGCTGGCTTTGTATAATGGTTGAAATATCACCTCTCTTCCTGTCTCTTGTAAAATCCACAAACCTCACTTCTTCTATTTGCTTATCTACCTTCTATTAATTTATGATCACCGAGACCATGTCCTCCTCTCCTATGCTATCTTCTCTCTTCTAACATATTCGTTATTACCTGGTCCAGCAGAAGGTGTCCCTGCCCATGGCAGGGGATTGGATTCTATGATTATTCTGGAAATTATCTGCAATATTGCAAATCAATGATTATGATTTCTTATGGGGGAATAAGTAGATGAATATAACATCTTGGTTCTTTTGTTCAAAACAAGGCCAAATGCCTTTGGCAATGTACTGAAGCTATGAGATAAATACTTAATACTGAGGCAGTTTTCAAAGTTTCCTTTGAGGCCAGCTAAGGTTGCTCTTCCAGAGCCTAAGCTTACCTTGGCTCAGTGGAAAAAATTCTATTGCTGTCAGTAAATAACAGAACCAGAGCTTAAAAACATTCTCATCTTATTATTTCATTATCATCTTGTCCTTCAGAATACTCTGCAGCAATTTACAGGAATCAGACAGCCAGATGCGACAACACGGAAAAGTGAGTGGCAAGTACAACACATAAAGCCAGGATTGTTTGTAAACTCTGACAGGAGGTAGAAGATAAGAAGATGTTTTTGCATTAGATACATGTCTTTATGAAAAGCACCTTTGTTATGCTTTTATTGGAATGGTTTACGTGCACACTTAATAGTGTTTAATAAAAATAGCAGAAGTATTGACTTGAAAAAAATGCCAAAGTCTAACTTTAATCATAAAAAGTATTTCCTTTAATCTCTTACATCAACTCTAATGCAGGAGATGGACTTTTAATATAATTGAGATCACTAGCAATAGATGTCTTTCAGAATTCTATTATTGTCTATCTGTTGGTGACCTTTAGATTATGACACTGTCTGACACTACAGAGAGCACTGGCAAGAATGAGCGTGTCCTCAAGCCATGCGCAGGGATGTTACAAACATAGCTGAGATCTGTGTATGAGCTATATAAGGGCTCTACTTTTACAGGTGAATGGTGTGAGGATGGTGCTGCAGTTATTTATCTAATTGCAGACTGATACATCTGCACAACATGCTACTAAATATAGCAGACATAGTGCTAAATGCTGCCGGACTCGTGAGTACTAGCTCTGGTTTGAATATCAACGATACTGAGAAGTCAGTTTAAAAGAACAATTTTCCTTTGTTATGTTGAGCTACTGATAATGTCTTGATTTGCTTAACGATATCTTTAGTGCCCGTATCTCATTTATTTCTGAGTCCATGGCAATATGGTCCTTCATTAGGGAGTCCCTCGGAAGGAGTGAGGCAACAAAATAGCACAATTTTCTTTTCTCTGCTGCGTGGATAAAGCACAGAGTGAGTGGCAGGAGCAGAAAAGTCTGCACACTCTCCCTGTGCAGGAAACAATGATCTTATAAACTCTCTAAGGTATAAATTGATGAAGAGAAGCAAGCCAATGCAAAATTAAACTCAAACAAAAATATTTTCTTCTGTTTGCAAAAAAAGATGAGGATATATTCACTATTGTATAAGGCTGTTATCCAGGGAGGGTTTCTGGCCATCTTGTAAATTTCTTTCTACTCTAACGATGAAATTATTAACTAGGATTTGTAACTAATTCCACCTACTCCAGCTTTTACACCGCAATGTAAGCAGCTATGCAAACATGCTGACCTTATCAAAAAATAAAGCAAACCAAAAATCCCTTTCTCCGATCATGCTTCTTCTCATATACAAAAGTGATTACATTTTTAAAAAGTACAGTAAGTCATTTAAAGGTAATTTCTGAGGACGAAACAAAAGACAACTTTTTGCTCACCACATTTTCTTTATCGCAATATGAGCTGAAGTAATTTGAAATAATTACAGCATACTGAAGAAGCACTTTGTTGATAGTCTAGGAGAGAAGAAGAATCTTTTAATGGTAAATTTCATCATGTGAAAAAATAATAAAACACAAAAAAGGAGCTTTATATATAAATTTTAGATTTTACAGGTGCTTACAAATTTAGTGTATAGTATTTTTTTAGATAAAACATAAGCAATCCTGTGAACAACGTTTTTGAATCCCTGCACAACAGATGGTGCGTTAATGTAATGTAATCTTCAAGAGCAGAGATACTTTAATTCTAGTCACACTATTTTTCAGAAGCATTGAGAGCTCTACTCCTTGCAATGTGGTACATACTTAGTGGAACAGTAGAAAGCTCAAACAATTCTAGGGTCACAATCCATAGATTAAAAATATAATGGAAAAATAAGGCCAAGGGAGCACTGTTCAAAGCCTGGCAATATGAGCTCACATTACAATAATAGTGTAAATAGGAACTTTGTTTGCAAATGAGAAACTGTTGCAATGGAAGAACAGGAACAAATATAAATGTAATTTTTTTTTTAAACCATCAGGACTATAATGGAAATCTAAAGCTTGTGAGGAAATGTTACAATCCACATATATAGCTGGCCTAACAAAGTTGAGTTTATCAAACCTCAGGGCTTCAACCAACAACACTTTACTGCCATACCTTGAATTTTTCCTTCCCTTGCGCTGACTAATTACATAATTGCATTTCACAGAATTGCTCCATTAATGGAACTGTAACCAGTGCTTAGCAATAATAGTAACTGGTTGTATAACTTACATAAATATGAAATCTCAGAGAGGATACAACTTCTCAAACCAGTAAAAGAATTTGATAAAGTAGATGAGAAACAGTCTAAGCCACAGACAGCGTGTCTTTGTAAGGATCCCAGTCAGAGATAGAAAAGATTGATTCTTAACAACATTGGAATTACTTAGCTTTTAAGTACATGGCAACACAATGTCACTCTCTCTGAAACTTAGTTGAGATGCATTGATTTTAATTTACCTTTGCAAATCTTCTCATTAAATGAGATAGAGCTTCTGGATTCGGACACTCCAGTTTCCTAATAATCTCAAAGCTTTGATTGAGCTGTGTGAAGACATCAACCACAGAACAAGAGAAGAGGGCATGATCTGATGTTTGCTGAAACTAGAGAGAAACATTCAAATGAGTTAATACTTGTTCAGAAATCAAAACTGTAATAACTGATTTTCTTACACTTCAAATTCTTCCCAGAGTTATAAAAAAGTAATTAAAAATGAAATTAAAAAAACCCAAACAAACCTCTCACTGACAATACTGAGAAATTTGGCTTTTCACATTTCTATTACTTTCAAACAGTTTAAAAATAAAAACAGAATTCTCTTTCATGACATTGCTATCACATCAGAGTTTATTGAAACCATAGATTGAAGTCTATGGGGAATTTGGGCAGCTGGAATTAGAGACGGAATTTCTCCATGGGGTTATCTTCCAAGAACTGTTACTGACTGTGTATCTTGTGAGGTCTAACAAGGATACTGTGGGAGCAAATGTACTTCTGGTTTTGCAATACTAAATAACTGTCTTAATACTTTCTTTACACTTTTCTTTAAAAAGTAAAGGCTCACCCCGTCTTTTTTGTCTCTTTCTAGTGCTCCATGAAGAAATTCCATTGAGACATCCTCATTTTCATCCAGCCACTGAATGACAAATGGTTCAAACCACCTGAAAATTAAAAACGATTTCATAAAGTAAGTACATTTCATAAAGATCCTGCAGGAAGAGATGCCATACAATCCAGCACTTTGGCTCCTTGTGTCTTACATCTGTTCTTGTTGCTAAAAAGTCCATCATCCTAGAAAAATTTTTGTCGCCAAAGACACTGTGGCTACCCAAAAGGTCTTTCAGGCTTCAGTTTCACAATGTGCTAACTGGTCTATCCCAGTGATGTAAAATTAGCAATAGCCATCAGAGAAATGTTTCCATGTTTTGCAGGGGACCATAGTCTGCACATTTTCTTTTTTTATTTTAGAATGTGATTTTATCTATATTGGATATTTGTTCACATTTATTTTTATTTGTATTTGAAATAACTTGAAGAAAAGTTTGCTTTAATAAAACATCAGCTGTGTTTTATTTTTCCTTAGTTTATTTTAAAAAAATTCAAAGCAATAAAAGGCCCCAAACCGTCTTGGCAAATCTGCAGACTTGCAGAAGATTGAGTGTAAGGATAGCTCATATAAAAGGACAGGAGTGAATGTATCAATTGCAGGAGGAAAGGTGAAAATGAAAACAGCAGCTGAATATTAAACCAATGCAGTAAGAATAATTTCAGTTGTATATCTCATTAGCATTGTATCTTTATTCAAATTTGGGTATGAAACAAATGGAGGGGCCTGTACGAATACTCCTGCTGTTCCCATATTTCGTATCTTCCTCAGATATTTTCTGACCAAAATATTTTGTCATCTATGAAAAGCTGCAGATACAACAGTTGAATAAAAATTCCTATGAAATAGCTAATAGCACTTGTAATACCTGCACTATTTCATTTGATAGAAGGAAGAATTATAGAGGAGGAAGTGCAAAAAGTAAAGAGTTGTCAGTGCTACACACCTTGAGATTTTGCACAAACTTAAGCATAAATATTTGACCAAAATAAACCTTACACCAAGCCCAAACTCATGGGAAACTTCTCTATACGCTACTTACAGAGAGTATTCAGCTACTGCATCCTTGAAAGCAGAGAGTTCTCGCACGTATTCATTGTAAAACCATTTCACTTTGAAGTGCAAATTCATGTAATCTGTGCTTTTGCATAATCGCTGCTTTTCATGTTCTGTAACAGAATGAGTTGAAATAAAAGCATTTAATAGCATTCTAACAGTAAATAACATTGCTGTGTCTCAATGCACTAGTGAGATAATAATACAGTATTGCGTTTTAAAGCACAATGAGTTTGATTTTTTTAGAGGTAGTAGTACCCACAGCCTCAACCTTCAGGTTCTGAGTACCCTTAGGAAAAACAAAACAAAACAGCAGACCACAAGTTCGGCTTTTCAGCTCTCTTCACTGCAGTGAGGAAAACCCACAAACTTGCTAACTTCCTGTTCTTTCAGTGCTTCTTTGGTTGTTACAGAATGGTTAGGAAGCCATATCAGGTGTCAAGCTAGAAAAGATGGCTGTAGCTGTGCAGTAGCCAAATGAAGTAACAACTATAAATGCCAGTTATATGAATCTGTGAAATCTGCCTGAGAAAATGGGCTGCATTTATCACATACAGGTAAGAAAAAGAAAGAGGAGACAACTCCACAGCTCTGCAGCCATCTGATCTATACATGGCACAAGCAGATAGCTTGGTTTAATAACATGTTTTTGAAGTTTTTCAAATGGGCTTCTCCACCTTCTCAGTGTCCTCTTGTTTTCAGCATGATGGATATGCAGATGGTCATGGATGGCAGGAGTAAGGGAGCCACCTGTAACCACTTTCTGCATTTTTGAAGTCTGATTTAATTGGTTTGGAAAAAATGTCCATCTTTCTTCCAGGATTATGATCCTTATTTTAGCTTATCCACAATGCTCTGCAGTCTTTCCCATCCAGCTGCTTTCGACAGCTCCATTTGTTCACTCCATTAGCTAACGGGCACTTTGTCTTTGCTCAAATCTGTCATTTCCTGTTCCCACAGCATGAAACGATGGATCCACAAATCTTGGGCAGAGTAATGCTTCCTTCACTTACTGCTCACAGCTTCCTAAAATTTCCACAGTTCTCATCTGTTTGAGGTGTCTGGTCACTTGCACATTCTTCTTTCAGCAAAAGACTCATCTTTTAATCTCCCAGCTCCCTTAACAAGTGACCTAATACAGATGCTTGTCAGGAATGATGTTCTTGTGTAAATAGTATGTATTGAGAACTCACCTCTTTCAAACAACCTTTTAGCTCCTTACTTTGCTTGCACCGTAACATTGTATTACACAAAGTTTTTGTATACATTTGGATATGAAGCTGATTTTATAGAACAGCGGGACCATCCCATCCTCTGTCATACACACACCCAAATACACCACTCAGTTCTCTGTCAGTGGAAGTGCACTGTGAAATACACATTCTGTGTTTTTCAGATCTGACCAGGTACATTTAACAGGAAATTTTTAGTTATATTGTGCTAAATTAGCACTCTAGTAACATCATGCTGTACAAGAAATAACTGTTTCAGAAGCATATTATTATGCAGTGAATTACTAAGTTTTGTGGAAATCAGCTTATGAAGTGCCCCTGTGGACTCTTATTGCCTTCTTGGCATTGTGTTAGCATTTTCACCTTCAGTGCCTTTTCATCACACTCCAGAAAAATCAGTAAATCAGTTTCTGTAAACACTGCATTTGTTCATGCCCGATCACTGCTTGAGGGTACTACAAATTCTCCCTCGCGTAATATCATTGGTTACTAGCCTTAAACAGAACCAACAGAGAGAAATATGTATGCATACTCTCATGGTTCTTACTTTGTACAGACCTGAGGAATCTTGGGTTTTTATTCTGGTAGGAGTTTTTCCACAATCTATTTTTGCAGACAGCTAGATGACCAAACAATAAAAGGTAGTTCTTCCAAGTGATACCAGTCTTTGACTGATAGTAATTATCTTATTGCTATCAAATTCACTGCACATCTACTGCTTTAAGTCATTATTAAGAAAAATCTGTCTTATATTACAACCCAGTAGAGTGGAATTTCTGAAATGAATAGCATTTTTTCATTCAAGTGTTGCATGAATGAGTTATTAGATTATACAATGCAACTTAAGAGCGTTTGCTACAGTACAGCAAACCAAGCAAATGCTTATTTCAATTTTAAAAATGAGCTGCTGCCAATGATGGGCAAACTGGTCCAGGAAGGCACAACTGGTACACTATCATTCGTTTATATTTTCTCTTTTAAGTTAAGATCTAAATTATAACACATTAGAAATGAGCATAAAAGTAATTCATGAATAATTGAGGTTTTTTCTCCAGGCTATTGTACCTTGGAAAGAATATTTCAAAAGAGACTCCTAGGATATTACTTGTAGTTACGTATAAGTGAAAAATACACCCTCAATTCCTCATATCAACCTGTGAGAACATCAGAAAATACTTCACATGATCTACAAAGCCATTTTGTATCCATGTATATTACCTCCTCAGTTTATATAAAACAAAGAACAGAGAAAACAGGTGTCCATACGAGTCAGCTCACGACAATTTTAACTGGATGCTATTAGATGGGTTTGTCTACAGTAACTGTGGATTTTGGTTAGAAAGCATATGAACATCACTGTAGGCATTCCAAATTTAGATTAGGACCCACAGATTGCTTGCTTAGTTTCTGGAAAATTTACAGAAATTAATGCAAATGTGAGACAACAGAGGATATATATATGCAGTTTGGAGATCTGTGTCTTTTTTCCCTGATGGAAAGGTGGCACCATGTTTTCCTATACAGATAAAGCCATTTTGGACTTTCTGGAAGACAAATGTAGTAGCTGCAATATACAACTCCTTCTAAAAAAGTCCATCCTTGCTTTGCAAAATTATTATAATACTGAGTCAGCCTTGAACTAACCCACCAATTGTAAGCTGTGCAAGTGTGATCAGCAGAGGTTATGATAGAAATACTCAATGAGACCTTTTACGAGACCTTTCTCATGATTGATTCTAGACAAAGGGAATCTCCAGTATAGTAAACCTAGTATTATTAATCTTTTCTTTGTGCTGCTACTTTTATGAAATGTTCCTTGTAGTGCAGCATATTTTTATAAGCATGTATCAATCTAGTGAGTTTCGTAACAAGGATATTTGCAGTTCTTATTAGTGATAATGGCACATTATTCTGTATTACCATATCATGAATCAATGAATGAACTACTGATAAGATTTCTGTAAACTGTAAAATCTGTAAACTGTAATCTGTGTGCACAGGACACTTCAGTTGCTTTTATCTATCACAGTTCCAGAAAGAACATCTTTTTTTACAGTATTGATTACACTGTGGGGTTTTTTAATTTCTCCTTGGGGTAATGCTCTAATGCACGTATGCTTTCCACAGGTTTGCAGTAATAGACATCGTAACTGCAACTACAGCCAAAACTGTATAAAGAGTTGTTCCATCTCAGTTGTACAAATTACAATTACAGTAACACCTTTCAGGAGACTGCCAGTAAGCAAGAGCACTGACAAAGAAAAAAATAAAAATCTTCTGTTCAGGTGCTGTTTGTGTAACCAGAAAGAAGAGAGATTCTTTTAAAACACTATTATGTGGAACGCATTAATATATGCAAATGTGTTTGGTGTGTTATGAAATCAGCCACTGACCTGGTGACACTGTATCTAGCAAATAATCTAATTGCTGACAATTGTTCTTTTACAGAAAAATGTATAAAGAGACATTGTCAGAAGGACTACAGTCTAAGGTACTTTCCCCCACAGACCTGTGACCAATCAGCAATACTTTGGAATCATGTTTGATTTCTTGCTCATTTTCCCAGCTTTTGCTAAAGAAAGCTGAGAAGATTTTCTTATGGCAGCAAACAAAAAGAAACTGCAATACAACTATTATGTTTTTGTCTGATGTTTGCAGTGTCATAGTATTTTGTCAATAAAGACATAATGATTTACTAAGCAGAAACATCTATTTGACACTGAAGACATAATGACATTTAACAATGACTCTTTAATGACTCTTCACTACAGAATCCTTTTTCCTTTTTAACCTTGAAGTAACAACATCACTCTGAGTATCCATGTAATTTTTGGTATGTGTTAGTTGCTAAAAATGGAAAAAGGGTAGTCTAACAACCTTCATAAAAGATGAAAGTTTTAAATATCCAGGTAATCAATTTGCTATTTTGTTCAACTCTAATTTTCTCTTATTTAGGTACAAAAGCTGAGAGCAAATTTTTTTTCTACAGCAGTTTCCTACCCACTGTTTTTGTAACAACACACGGTTAAGATGCTTGAAGGATTCTACTGAGGGGGTTTAAAAGAATATTTCAAATCTTTATGAACAAGAACTGCAAGAAGGAATTTTGTCTGGAAAAAAATGAACAAATTGACTAGATACACATAAATACATATATCTAACAAAAAAATCTTGTCCAGTTTCCAGGCTTTAAAGACAATGTTTCAGAGATGAATAACTACTAGAAAGAAAATTTATGTATAGCAAATTAATTATAACACAATCAGTTGGTTTGACTGTTACATACATGCTGCTGCACTACAGTTTATTAGAACAGAAATGATTGAGACTAAGCATAAGGGAATTGTGTTTGGATTAACTGCAACATTTCCTGTCAAAACTCAGATGCTGTTTTCATCCATTGTGATGTAATTCCATATTATTTGCAATAATTATTTACTGATCATTCTAGAGACTACCAGCTGCCTATTTCATCTATTTCTTTCAGAATGGCTGTTTCAGAAAGCCTGCTATTTCCAAACTTTCAGTCACATAATTGGGAAGCATATGCATGGGAAAAATTGAATATGAGTAGTAGAAGAAGAGCTCTTAAGGAAGTCCTGTGAGGAATGATATAGACTGAGTGTGAATTGGTATTCCCCCCTCTGAATCACTGTGGCAACATGACACCAGTATGATGCTCCTACGTTTTGGGTACTTGATCCAAATGCAGTTTCCCTACATAAAGGAGTTGGTTGCTACGCCATTGCCTCTTCTAACGCGGGTACGATGCTAATAGTGCTCTAGACTTAATCCCTGTACTGCTGAAATGAACTGGAAGACTCTGATTGAATGTAACATATTGGATCAGGCCACAAATGAAGAAAAATGTAAACTCCAACAAAGTTCATAACTGATTTAGAAGGAAGCATTACATTCTACTAGACATCTCATCCCAGGATTCTTGTGCTTTGCTAAAGGCAATAGAAGTCACTGGTTATTAAATGAAATACAGAGCAGGACACAACTAATTGATTATTATGTATAATTTACATTGATTTTGATAAAGTGAAATAATACTGGCCTTTCTGAAAGGGCTCTTTGCGTCAAGATAAATATAATAAACTGAAAAACTTCCATCATTACATTCTTTTTTAGATTGCACTTGCAACTGTTTTACAAATAAAAATCCTCTAATTCTTCTAAAAATATATTGTGTCTTTCCTAAGAGAATTCTACATATTCAATCTTTTCTCTGCATCTACTTGGAAAATTTCATCAAAATATCTTTGAACACTGCACAAACACAAAGGATTACACCTTGAACATCTCTATGAGGTGGTTAAGCTGTGCTATTCCATTTTACAAATGGGAAACTGAGGTACAGGGAGACCAAGGCAGTTTACCAAGGGATCATATATAAACTATGAAAGGCACTGTAGATCTTGCTCAAAGATTTCTTAACCACAGAGTCGTATTTTCTCACTGAACAGAGACCAGGGAAGGAAGGCACACTGTCTCATTCTGAACCATGAGAAAAAAATGAATTTACTGATCTTTTTTGTCTTCTTGCCTGCAGTGGAAGTGGCCTAATCAATCCTTGACTTAATGCAGTGCACTTTAAAAGCAGATATGACATTGCCCTTTATGTTCAAGGAGGAGCTCTCTAAGCGAGAGGCCATTTGCTCAGAGTGCTCTGCTTCGCTTCACGTTTCACAGCGGGTACAAGTGAGTTCACGGCCAGCTGCTCAGCATCTGAAAAGGCAAAGCTGTACATTGCTTTCTGGGAGAGGTAAACTGCTTGTGGGAACTTCAAGGGCATAAAAGACTAATGTTACATACTATCTAAGAGATGCAAGAGTTAGATCATGAGGGATGTGTGAATCTGCTGCAAACCACCCTCTTTTCTACTCCAAAACACTGCATTTGCCATTTTTAACCTACTATCTTATATTGCCTAAACATTTCAAATTACTTTAGACCAATTAATTTTGATATTTTCTTAACATTACTTAGTTGCTTTTTTTACTCCTAATTGAAAATTTAGCCTATTAGTGTCATCAATTAGCACTTCACAGCCAAATACTTCCAGAAGAGTGGGTGTGTATATCACCAACTGGGCCACCCAAGATGCAAGATACGCAGCTTGATTAAGCATAAACTTGCTCGGTCCTGCTTGCAACTAAGACAAAGAAAAATGCCAGTACAGCAACTAATTCAGGAAGATCAACTTCAGTATAGCTTTTACCCTTCAATATCACATCAGGGTGAAATTTATGTACCATGAAAGCTAAACAAGATCAATAATATTCAAAGAACAAACTCTCAGAGACAAAATTCTGTCTTTGGATACACACAGCTGCTATTGATTACAGAAGGAAATAGGCACATGTTCCAAGGACTGAAATAATCTGGATTGTGCTTTTTTTACTGTCAGTAGAATTCCTGCTCTGTACGTGAATTGATCATGGAAAGCCTAAGGAAATGTGAGCTATGAACAGAGCAGAAGAAATGGTCCGTCACATCTGATATGAGATCTATGATCATGATTAAAGGCCTGGTTCTGAAGATTATAGTGGAAGCTTCAAATACTTTGTACTGAAGTTTCAACATTTACTCAGAGTAATCACATAATCAGAAAGTAATAAAAGAGGAAAAGTGATGCTGGTATATGAATCCAGTTTACATCGATTTTGGCTTTCATAAATCTCTAATACGTATAAAAATTGCAAAATAAAGAATATACACGCTTTGTGGAAACCACTGCTTCTTGGAAAATGTTACCACATCATTAAATGCTATATTGTAATGCTTGAATCTGGGAGGAAAAAAAGAGTATAAAGGTAATAAAGGCAGCCTTTATTGTATTGGGTCTTAACTGCTGAATGCTCTGCTTTGCATCTTCGGTGTATTTTTTATGACAGGTTACTTTCATTTATGTACTGTTTAATTTTTTAAAAATGTATCATTCCCTGAAGGAAAAATTTAGACTTGATTCTCTGCTCTTTGGCTTGTCACAAGAGTGCAAAGTGAGCATAAAACATTACCAAACAGGCATGGTAGCATTTTATAAGCAATTAGTAGAATGAAGTACAAAACGGGAATAATCAGGCAGCAATAAATGTGAGGCTGCACTTTAATAATTACCTGTGTTGTATCTGGATCTGCCTGTAAAGCAGAAGCAAAGGGAAAAAACACTGAGGTGCTCTGTAATTGTTACCCAGCAAATTGCACTTAAGGCTTATTAAAAGATAATGCGGAAACAAGCAGTTTTAATGGATTTATCTTATTCTCCTGGGGGTGCTGGACCCACTATCTAATGTTTAGTTTAGAACTAATGCACTTGCCCATAAGAGGAAATGTAACTCTGTATCTGTAGGAGAAAAAAGTGACTAGTGAATATGTGGAAAGCCCTGAAAGTAAAAGACTGACTGTTCAACTTAATAAAATAGAGACTGGGAGAAGAACAGTTGTTTGCTGTTTGAGGAAAACTTTTACAAAGCGTCTTAGTGTGAAGTTTAAGAATAGGCAGGATTAAAAATAGGATGAAGGTTGCTCATTATTTTAAATTTTCTTTTACTCAAATGTTTTATTCTAGTTGATAAAGAAAAATATTTTAAGAAAGCTGACATTGGTTAATGTTTCTAAAAGGAAAGAAATCCAAAATATAAGTGGATTCACAGGGCGATTAGCTCACAGGATTCACGAAGAGATGCAGCAGGTAGGTCCCACTCCTACTGGGTGAGCATTACCCAGCTCCACTCTGCAAAGATGAGAGGAATAAAACCCCCAAGAAAAAAGACAGGGAAATCCAAGGCCTAGCTGCTGGACTACATGACTGCGTCAGGGGAATGTCCTGTAGGAAGAAAAGGATGAACATTTTCTCCAACCAGCAGATGCAGAACTGGACTAAACAATGCAGGTCCTTTAAGTGACTTTCTGTGGGGACAAAGTCACGATTTTGCTTCATTTCTTTTTTTTTTTTTTTAATACCAGCCATAAAAAGTATTTCAGACAAAAGAGGTAACTAGTTTTTCTAAAAATGTGAGTTGCAATGAAGTTGTAGCATCTTATTGGTGAAGAACAGTAATCAAGGACAGGAAGAAAGGAGAGGCAAACTATTCTTCTGGGCTGAGATATGCAATAAGCTACAGAGGAAATCTTGACTGTCCCTTAGTATACAACAGAGCTCTCTTCCTGCTCCTATAGGCGATATACAGCCCCTTCAGCTGAACAGAACACTTCTCCTTTACTTGCATACTCAACTCATTGGTTTTTGGATAGAGGACAGGGCCATGTGAGCTATAAATAATCCCTAGTTATTTACCAGTGTAGGGTTCATTTTAAGCATCATTTACAGTCTAATGACCTATCCAGCAGGGTAGTAGTAGTATATGTTGACTAGCAAAATTGTCTTGCTCACAATTAGGTAACACTGGAAAAGTTTATACAGAAATGTTTTACAATCAGTGACTGCCTGGGCAAGAACCAATAATGTTTCAGAACAAGATTAATAGTCAGTGGTTAAAAGAAGATTAAATCAGGCCAGAGCTTTCATTATACACTGCTATTATCAAGTGACAACTTTAAGACTAAATAATGAAGTCAGGCATTCACTGATGCACTACATTTTTTTCTAGTAACATCTGGCAGCATGAATACACCTACAATCAGAAATAAAGAAGCTTTAACTTATTAAGATTACTGTAGACTTGTACTGCAGTATAAACACTCAGTAGTAATTACTGTTCTGATTATGGTTCAGTAGGGAATATCAAAGAAAATGGGTCAGGAAATGACCAAATGACATACTGGACATGTCCCCAGGTGCCAGGTCGTGCCACACTAGAGATCTCTGAGGTAGTTCCAAGCTAGATGACACACTAATACAGCACAATACAGTGCCACAAAGAAATATTAACTTAGCTCCTGGGAGCAGTTTTGTCCACTTTATCTGTCTTAATTAGTGGGTCTAATTAACTTAAACAAAATAGTGCTATTTGGTATGGCTACACTGCTTTTTAGGCAAGACTGGGGATCTCTGTGTTGCAGGTGATAGGTACTCCACGGGATTCTAACACGCGCAGAGCATGTAGCTGCTGTTACTCACATCACTGGCTGTTAGGCTGACCAAAGAGCATTTCTAACTCCCCTCTTCCTCCAATCATGTCACATTCAATCTTACTGATTAAATGCCAAAGGAAAGTTTATTATTAACTCCAACTGTAATATCCTTGTCTTTGACTTTACAGTCCCTCTGAATCCCCCGTGAGACTACACAACTCTTTATTCCTCAGGTCTCTGGAAGAATGAGGGTGGAACACATTTGTTGAAATGTGTGAATGGAGAATGAGAGTCGCTAGAATGAAAAATTTTCATATTGTGATACCCCGATGAAACCCTGCATTCTGGTGGATGCTGCCCTGTTCTCGCTTCCATAACCTCAGCCCAGTCTCGCCAAGTCTGCTCTGTAGTCTGCCTCTAAGCTAAGGCTATATTCTGTCTTAAGGGGAACTTTGTAAATTGTAAAGTTGGAGCGAAAATAGACTTGAAATCTGCCACCAAATGGCGTGACCTTTCTCTGGGCAGCATTAGCCTTTTTGTTTTTTTTTCTATGCTGTCTCTGTGCTCAGCATCAACTCATGGACCTGCCTCTTCTTTTTCAAATCACTTTATCAGTTTCTGTCATGAAAGAGGAATGTGTCGGAGAAACAGGAAGATGTTATCTGCTTATGTATTGAGGACAATGGCAAACTTAAAAAGCAAACCTACGTTAAACGCATAAAATGTTGTAATGACTTCCTTGTTCTCCTCTTTTTATAAAGCCTGACACTTCAGCATCTTAGCTCTGCAGGATTGAGACTCTCTATTGCTGTATTTACACAGCAGCTAATTAATTTCTGGCCTGATCCTGGTCTTGACTTCTGGCCACTACCATAATTAGATTAGCATAATAACAGCAATTAGAATGTTCTTTTTCTAACAGACTGGATAGCTTTGGACGTTTGATCTGACCTATTCAAAAAGTTAGAGATATGAAAGATCTGAAAAAGACATTTCTGAGGACATAGAATAAAAAAGATATTTTTGTAATTGCATGTCTGATTTCAGCTCATTACTCTCTCATTATCTTTTAACCTTCACATCTTCGTACTTGGAAAGGAAAAGATTTCTTACCATATGAAGTCAGTAACAAATCACTTGCACTGCTGGTGAAATTATCTCTCTGTTCTCATTTGTTTGTACCAGAAATACAGAATAATTTGAGGATCGGACAGTACAAAAATATTAGCATCCTAGAAGCTCAGATATGGTTGTATAAACTAAAAGCCAAACAATAATGTATAATCTATTACACTAATCACTGTTGCTTCATGAATAACCTGCAAAGAAAAAAAAAGGGCCAAATCTAATGATCTAATGAAGTCAGTTCTCAAAAAGAAACATATGATTCCTTCTCCGTGCAAAATCTATACATGAAAATAATCCCAGACTCCTTAGATCAGGAAAAAGTAGAACCATTTTGGACTTAATTTATTAAAGTTTGCATAAAGCTTTTACTTCTATGCAAAAGAAAAACATTGTTATGAATTTAAAATGGAAGAAAATCTAGAATGAAGTTATGAACTCAATACCAGATTTTAGTACAGTTTTGTTTGCAAGGCATGTCAGCTTGGCACAGTGGAGCCCTGATCTCAGCAGCTGTGGAGACCTGCGCTGTGCTTTGGGATGTCCTTTCCTCCCTCACCCAAAAAGCGAGCTGTTTCCCCCGACAGCAGCAATCTACCCTGTCCCATTCGAATATGCTGCCTTGGTGTCCAGAGAGACATGCAGCCACTGCACTCTTCTCTAGCACAAGGCCACCGCTATGGAAGCTGCTGTTCCCTCTGTTTTCTCCATGTCACAACAGCAGCCTCCTAGCTGGACTGTGCTGGGCAAGAATCAAAGGAGGAGAGAAGGCATAGGGGTGTGATGGCTGCTGGCACCTGGCTCACAGGCCCCGCTGGCTCTTGTCTGGAAAGAGGGAGGCAGCACTGCTGCAGAGCAGTGACTCTCCCAGAGGCAGCTGCAGCGCCACACATCCCGCGACCAGCCATTCTGAACTGCTCTCAGGAAAAAGGAATGTATATAGGGTGTTTCAGTATTGGTCATCCCTTAGAGAATGGAGTTATGACATTCATTTCCTGAATTTAAGATGATGGGAGTGGCTGGATATATTTGGGAATATATAAGGTGGGAAAAACCAGAAACAGGATCTTAGATGAGTGAATTTAATCTTTTTTATCGTATCAGCAATCCTTTTGCAAATGATGATGGACGACTTCATTACTTCTTGATTAGATGCAGAAAGGAATGAACTTTATAACGCAAACAATGCTGCTTCAGGAGATTAATACTAAATTGAATCAGGCAAAGATTACAATCGCAGCCCTGGACAACATATATGCACAGATGGTAGCCTACGTTAATAACTTGGAAGGCAACTGGCATAGCAGAACGCAATGCATTTTAATGAACACCATTAAAACCATGAGGATCGAGTGTGACCATATTTAAGGCCTTGCTCCTAATCTTGTAGAATTTGAAGGAAAAAATTTTATTGCCATTAACAATCAACTCAAGTTGAATCAAACTCAGTTTGTAGAATATCCATGGAAATAATTAATGATTTAAAAAACAGCAAAGCTGGAGAGAGAAACAGCATGCTGCTCTATATTTTGTGACTAGATTTATTGAGGTTCCTGTTTCGGAATGAAACCATAGAAGGTGAAATTATGTATACTTGTAATAAATTATAATTAATTTTCATTTCCTTTAATTATTATTTATTCACAGGAACTGTTTCACTACAGATTCTGGGAGTGACTTAGAATTTCTAATGACAAAAATGGCATTTAGTTTCCTCAGAAAGACAGTATCCGCAGCAACACAGAGATGAGACCATACACAGGGACTGATCTGGAATAGATGCAGAAAGTCAAGTGCCTCTTAATGAGTCCTCTGTCTCTCTACAGAATTAAGATATTAACAATATTTGTTTTAAAGTCCTGATCCAGCCCAACCATTCACAGTTCATATATTGTATAATTAACTCTTTCTCAAGAGCTTCCTATTCTATTCTTTACAACCAAGAAACAAACCATGACTTGATCTGAAGCTGCCTTTTGAGTGAACAGTATGCTCTACTTATCAAATAGAGTGAATTTTCTTTCATGACTTACCTTGTTGCAGTACAGGATGTTTATACTTCAGTCGCTAAAACACTGCAAGCACTGGGGTGCTCAGGGATGTTTGTGTGCAGAACGTAACTATACATTCAAAGTTATGAACACATGACAATATAATGGCTATTAGAAATTCTCATTAACTTGCACTAGCTATCTGTAAGTGCAATCAAAACACTGAGTTAATGAACTGTCACCTTCTAATACCTGTTCCTGATTTACAGCCTCTCCAGATACAAGGTTGTTCTCACTAATGTAACCAGGAATATGTTTTAATCCAAAATAGCAGCTTTTGGTTTTCATGCTTCTCAGCTCTTGGTAGCTTTTGGCTTCATTGATCACTCTCAAAGGATCATCTCCTGCCTGACATTAGCTTTCTCAAACTTGTACTTCTGATTCACTCTGATATGGCTACAGAACACCACCTTCCAATATTAGTTTGAACGTCTCTTCTCCTATCCACATCTTAGATTTGATTTCTCATGTCCCCGCCCATGGCAGGGGGACTGGAACTAGATAGATGATCCTTAAGGTCCCTTCCAACCCAAACCACTCTATGATTCTATGTCTTCTGTTGTCATTCAACGTATTATAATCACTGCTCCTGTAATTCATTCCTTGCTTTCTTCCTATCTTTTTGTTTTGCTGTGCAAATTAAACATCCAAATAATATAACTAACAAAACAAAGTAACACAACATCAAATGAACAAAGTAATGCTTTCATTAATAGCCATTCTAGCCACTCATCTTTTCCTGCTTTTTCTTTATCATCATAAAAGTCTACAGTATCATCAAAGTATCACCACACTGATATTATCACATTAGACATTCTGGAGCAAATGATACAGAAATTAATCTTCAAATATTCCCTTTTTAAAAATCCTTTATGCCT
Source organism: Limosa lapponica baueri (assembly GCA_002844005.1). NCBI lineage: Eukaryota > Metazoa > Chordata > Aves > Charadriiformes > Scolopacidae > Limosa > Limosa lapponica. The sequence continues at coordinate 448,654 of KZ505664.1, read as the reverse complement.
GTTGAGTTGCATTGTTGTTATCCAATCTCATACTTATTTTCACCACTGACAGACTTGCTCTGTAGTTAATAGCAGGCTTGACTAAAGACAATGTGAGTTTTGCTTACCTGAAAAAATCACAATTAGCTGTTTCTACTACTGTGAAAGTAAAAGAAAATGGCTAGCACTATAAATTCTTTCTTTCTCTGAATAACAATTTTTACTTTATGGAGAGAAATTTTGTAAAGATTGCATACGTACAAGACCAACAGAATGCATTTTATTACATATCTTTCAATGCAAAAAACTAGTTTATTGATCAAATTCAGATTTGATCCCTTTAGTTTCCAATTCATCTTAGCTACACTCTAATGGAAACTCTATACTCAGACAAAAACCAAGATTCTCTTGCATTTCTCTCACATTTTAACCTGAAATCTGTTTAATAGGTAAAGAAAATTAGTGAACTTCAGCTAATGCCGTAATTTTTGTTCTGCAAAAATACATACTAGTGCAACAGAGTTTTATGAACTTATTTTCAAGAGTCAGGATTTTAATAATGATCTAAAAGTTTGTGTGCCCACGTATATGGGCTGGCAATATTTCTGTCATTAATTAAGACTATTTCCTTAATTCCCTCTCTTCAGTATTCTTAAAAAAAGTTTCATGCAGGTATTTTTATTTGATTTTCTGCAATAACTGTATTTTAGTAAGTAGGTTTGAAACCATTAGTTGGAGATTATGTGCTATAGAGAAAAGAAGTATATTTTACCTATGGTTGACCACAGGTTAAAGAATAAAAGGAAACTGCATTTGATTCTGTTGGAATTAGAATGAATATAACCTGCCTTTTGAACACAAAAATGTTTAATTATCTGTGTGTGTTTTCTCCATAACTTCATTTTGTAAATGTTTTTATGGGCAAGCTAGCAATTTTCAGCTAGTAAGAAAAAATGGAATGTCTCTAGCAAGCATATTTGTGGTCCTCCGGACATTGATGATTTTGTTAGATTTAGGTAATAATAAGTAGCATTTCAAGTTACAGTTTGTTTCCTTCTTCCACAGATAACTTCATATAGTCGCAGTGCAATGATCCTCTCCCTTTACAACACTTCTTTATCACCAACCTATGAAACATCTTAAGTATGTCAGAAAACTCTTACCCCCCACAGAAATCTGACACCAGGTGTGACTTGTAATGGCAATCAGCCTTGGTGAACTCTCTAGTGTAATTAATAGTTTGTTCTAATTACCTTCCAGAGCATATTTCATGTCCTGGGCAAACAGAGTCCACATGATTTCAGCACTGATCTTCCCCATGTTCAGCTCTTGAGGGAACCTGCAATCAATCACATTACATCAGTTCACCTGCTGCTAGAAATTATGCTTACAGCTGCACAGCAGAAAGGCAAATATTTCCACAAAATAATTCCCCTAGAATACATTTACTGTATTTTGTGTTTTGTAAAATTATACAAGCCAATCTTCAAATAAAAACTTCCCTTAGTCTAGGGTCAGGTGCCTAAGTAATTGGTTGAGTGTTGCACCAATTCCCTTACATGACATTTTAAATCAAGAAACACCCATCCATCTTGCAGATAACTCCTCAACTTTAGATAAATCAGATGCCTTATGAAAAACCTCAAACGGTTGGCTCAGATGGTTAGCAGCTACAGGTTTTCCTTAATTCCCTTATTACACTGGAAAATAGTGAAGCTCTCTGTGAAGCTATATTGGTTTATACTAGTTAAATCCAATTCACTGTTTGAAAACTTTCACCTTGAAGTATGGATAAAACAGTAAAGAACATAAAGGGTAGAAAAATGCACA
>KZ505664.1:404540-419737 GCA_002844005.1 Limosa lapponica baueri | reverse complement strand
GTTGAAGATTTTAGTACTATACATGTGTACCAGTGCTTTCTACCCTACATGCCTCACATATCACTATATAAGGAACTGAGTAGTTCTCTCTAGCTTCTATAGGGATTGATTGTAAAGACTCAGGGTAAAATTTTCAAAAGCTAAGAGCAACTCCTATTCTTTAAAATGACCAACTTTTAAAAAATGTTTGAATTTTGAAGTTAATATGGTATCATATATTAGAAAAAAAAGGAGAACTAGTATCCTATTGAAAAACAAGTCTACTTACCCCAAAATTAGTAGCTGCAAACCGATCTGAGGCAGATACGTTAGTTGCTGCTGTAGTATGAGCATAGAAAGCATTTATATTGGCCAACAAAGTACTCATAACTGCTGGAACACCGGGGCACATATATTTTGAAGATAGACAGGAAAAGTGCCTACAATTCAAAGAGACAGTTATTAAAGATGGCAAAGATTCTGCTCTTTCACTGACCAAAATTTATTTTCAGCTACAACGATGTAACTTTAAAGCTACCTCCTGGACAACTGTGCAGATACACAAGAGGAAAATCCAGGCACGTTTTATATAATTGCCACTTGTTGCACACTGATACTTTCAAATTCAACACATCAGATTCACATTTACTTCTTACTCTGTTATCCCTAATATAAACTCATGATTTAACTATCTTAATTGGTATTAAGCAAAACATTAATTATTAAACACAAATTTAAAATCAAACACGAATTTATCATCATAAAAGGCCTAATTGATTTTACTGTGGCTTGTATTTTAGGCTACATTATTAAAGAAAGGTGAGGCATCAAGCAACTTCTGGGTTCATCTTGATTTCATTTAGGCCATAACTGAAACTATTCCACTTTGATTCAGGCAGTAAAGTTTACGTACTCATTCTGTTAAACTGGACCAACTTCATATTGGGAAACAAAGTTTAAGAAAAGAGAAAGTCTGCCACTGAGCCCATTTGGGGCTTCAGGAGTGAAAAGGTTTTATCCCCCATTTCCTGCAGAGCTTGAGGAGATTCACATTCTGTAACTGTAACTACTGTCCGGGTCCCCAGTCTGGACTGTTTTGATCCCAGAGGGAAGCTACAGCACTGCCTGTGCTACAGTCCTGTAGCACAGTGCTTGGACTAACAAGGGAGATTAAAGCCACAGCATATCTTTGAGGTGCGTGCATGCAGCTTAGAAATATGGGCATTTACACAGTGAAGAACACTACTGGAAAAGGGGGGCAGCTCAGTGATGAACTCTGTTGGCTATTGAAGGCTGAAGCTGGCAGTAGCAGTAGGACAAGGAGAAAAGGCTGGGTGAGCCTCATACTGCCATTAGGAGCAGTTCAGATAGAGCTGTTTTAAGGCACTTGTGAGAAGATCTGGCACTGAGCAGTTTCCTTCTGCAGTATGTAGAGTTGCTTAGGTCAGAGTACAAATACGAGGGCTTATGCTCACATAATGTTGAACTGTAGGGTAAAGAAAAGGAAGAGGGGGAAGGAAAAAACTGCCACACAAGGTTGCATAGAAGAATGTGAGTACAACTAGTCCCCAGGCTGAACATCACCTCCCTCAGGATGCCAGCATTTAGCCATTCCAACCTTTAGAGCTTCAAACTGGAAGCATTTTTTTGGATGGAGTTCCAGGCTTGTATTCAACTGCATCTTGAAAGTAAGAACTGGGGGCTGAGCGCTGGTCATAGACAAAACAGTGTGAAGTGGTTTTCTACTTGGTTTTGCATACTTTCGATTCCCGGACTTGTTAGTAACCTTCCCGTTTCACTTTTCTTAAAGAAAGCAAAGAACATTTAGCACCTCCCATCAAATGTAAGAATACTTTACCGCTGACTTCCACCCAGGTCTGAGTGTACTAAATCAACTCTGATTTTCAAGCAGCCTGCTTCATGGGCTACCAGAATTTTAACACTGCTGAATCAGTGAGAACATAATGTCAGGCCATTTAAAAAAGGTGAACCTGTTGTCCATATACAGTATTCAATTTGGGAAGCCACGCACAAGTAATTTATACTAAATTAAAAAAATAAAAAAAAGTAAGAAATATTTATGTATTCTCTTTGGTTTTTTAGAATACTCAAAAATGCAAAGATGCAAATTAGAGTAGGTCATAGGTTTTATTATTTTGCTAGTTCTTAAAGCCCAGAAACAGCAAAGCATTTAGACTTCTAACTTTATTCACATTCAAATTCTTAAATTGAAATGAAAATTGAGCCCATAGAAATTAAAAGGCTAAAACCTTGGTTGCTGGTGCATTGTACTCTGCCAGCCAAACACAGAGTTGCAATGTAGCAGCACTGTTTGCTTGTTCAGAACAACAGGAGATGCCTGCTTATAACGTAGAAAGAGCTTTTAACATAAGAAAATATGAGAGAGAAAATGGTTGAAAGATCTAGCACTAGGAGAGTGAACATCATCATTGCAAAACATAAGATCTTAATTTCAAAATTTATAGTTAGGCAGGGTTGGGAGGAAGACAAAGAGATAAAGAGTAAATATATAGAGATAGGAAAGAGTGAGAGAGATTAGGCAGAGAAGACGATAGTGAAGGTGATTATACAGTCAAACTGAAGGGGATGAAGAAACTCCAGTCACTCTGGAGCTCTTTGTATTCTGAATGTCCTGATTTTGCAGCATGCTCCTCTTAGCTGGAGTCTCTGGCTCCTCTTTACTGTTTCTCCTTAGGAGCATAGGGCAGAGCTATGTGCTGGGCCTGAGCCACCTGGGCCCAAGTGCCCATACAAGAAGAAAAATTAACAAGGTACAACTGAACTCGGTCCTGCTGAACTTAAGCCGAGTACCCTTAACTGCTGTCACTGCCCAAATAATCTTCCAACCACATCATTCAGGATTATTTGCATCTTGTACCTGGATTCCTGTTCCTAAATATATCAAAATTGAGCTCTTTATACTTTATTGAAAGCCTGCACACAAACTCACTCTACCTACATTATGCTTTCTAATACCCTCTTGTCTGAGTGGTCCTCTAAATTCCTTCACTCTGAGGCCTGCCTCATGCTCTCGTGACTCATCCTATTTATTGTATTCCTGCTTTCTGATGTTCTGGGGCTGCAGAAACCTGCTTCTGCTGAAGAGACCACATTCACCTCTTCTAGCGTCTCCCACACCACTGACTTAGTATATTTGCAGATGCCTTTTTCATAACCCTTCGGGGTAATCTGCAATTTCACATCTGCCAAACAACTCTTACTTCTTTTAGCCTATATTTTTAAAAGGGAACCTGGGGGAATGGAGTGAGCCAGCAGAAGGCAGCACATAATGTCCCCCTTGCTTCTGCTTTTCCAATACTCCCCTCACAGTGCACAGACAGTTAATACAGATGCTCATCTACCAGAAATGGGCCTAAAACAATGCTCTGGCAGTCAGAACCTCACATCACTCTGAACCAAACCCTCTCCAACACTTTCATTTGCTTTTCAAATGAGACATCTAAATTGCAATGTTTACTTCAGGAATCTGCATCAGGTCACAGATACATTAAAAAAGAAGACAATTCCAATGCTCCCCAAATGTCCAGGCTCAGGAATCAGTCTTCATTAATGTACCCGATATCCATTCAGTATCTAGATATTAGCAATGGACACCATAAAATTACTGGGCAAACTGCTTTCCTCAACAGCCTTAGTCAATGAAACAGGCTACAGAACCTGATAAGATATTGGAAATAGAATCAGCTACTTGCAGAAAGGTAGATGTGATGTTAAACACATAGGGGCAAAGTGTCTTTTAATTACCAGTAAGAGCTCAAAACATGAGTGTGATCCATAAATTAACATATTTTTCTATTTATTTCTAAAAAAATAAAGAGCAAGAGATACATACCAACTGACCCTCTAACTGAAAAGCAATTGGCTGGAAAAATGCTAAAATTGTAATTTTCTAATTCTTTCGCATCTCACTCAAGATAAATCCTCTTACAATTTAAGTCACAATTCCCAAGAAAAAACCCAAATCATTAACTATGTACAAATACCTAAAGAAAATCCCAGCACATCTTCATATTTTGCTACTTGAAGGTATCATCCAAAATCTCTGAAGTGTTAAGGATGTAAGATTTCAACAGGAGTGGATATTGGGATGAATCAAGCCCTTAGTTCCGCTCCAAAACTAGGCTGAGGAGCTGAATAATTGCTGGATTTTCCAGTTTACCTGGTCAGGCAAAGACACTGAAAAAGAAGGGATCCAACTGGGGATGGGAGGCAAGAGAGGCAGGCTCATACTAAAGAGAATGTAGGGCTACAGTCTGTATATGGGGTCTCTCTGCATTTGCAGCCTTTCCAGGCCAAGCCAGGAAATCCACTTTGTTAGCTTTCTCTAGCATTAGACTCTTCAAAGTATTCTCCTGCTCGGTTTATATATCACATAGCCTGCACTGATATGGTGATATATATTGATACTTAAAGCTTGTATCATAGTAGTCATATTCAGAGTGCTTTGCAAATATTTTTCAGCATTCCTGTAAGGTAGATCATTAAGTGCTATTATCTCCACTTTACAAAATGGAAAGAAACTGCTCAAATCTACACAACAAATCAATCACATGGGCCAGGATTAGAACTCAGCATTCCCAGCCACGTGGCTCATAGAGACACTACTACCAAACCTTTCATTCATTGCCAGTATTTTTCAGAAGTGCTTTTAAATACCATAACGTGAATCTAACAAAAGCACAACACAGCTACCTTCTCTTTAGGAAAATCTGTCATTCTACATCACGTTTCCCATGAACTAGAAGAACCTTAGTTTCCTTTGTATAAATACAATAGTGACTTCAGGAGATTCTCACCAGTTTCAGGTAACCTTTAAAGGGAAAAGTAATTTCACCTAATCTGTTTATCTCATACATTTTGAGAAATATATTTAGAGATGATCAGCACTATTTTTCTAAAAATTGACACCAAAATAATTAAAATATACTTTTACCTCTGACCTTTAATTCCAGAAATCTTTTAGTGGACCTAAAGAACCTTAGTGCATGAGGAACTCCAAGCTGGAGATAAGAAGGCACCAATAACCCCACTAGCCTTAGAGTCACACCTATAACATATGCTCTGGTGAGGGGAGGAGGCAGACAACAGGGGCAGTCAGCAGCAGTCACTATGTGAAAAGCCATCGAGACTGTTTCAACTGACTGCAGAGAACACAGCAGACACTGGAAAAATAGTTTGGGTCAACATTTTAAGTTCAGCCAGGTGTCTTCTGCAGGATCTTCTAACAATTTCATGTTGAGCTACCCAAGGCTTAGATAGAGCTCTTATTTTGAAAACAGACTCAAATTGTACTAATTTGTTGTGAAGAAAATTTAAAACTATTGATGTAATGGATGTATCTTCTTTATCCTTATTATATTACTACACCATTCCACCTCTAATTTGGTTAGTGAAATCAATGATAAAGCATCCGTGTCAAATGATAGCTTATGTGAATTTTTGCTTCATTTAATTAAAACCTGTAAACTTAATAGGTTCTGTGAACTTTATCATATGCAATATGGTTTATGACTTAAGAGTACTGATAACCCAGGTAAGAAATCTACAAGCTGCCTGGCTGCCCTCTGCTTGCCAAAATAAATACATCAAAGAGGAAAGTTCTTTCCTTATTTTTGTTGGTCTCTGAAAACAGCAGCCAATAGCATGAGCTATTAACAATTTCTAACGGGCACATGATGTCATAGCAACCATTGCTAAATCTCACATATTTTAGAGTAATATTGCATTGTTTAAGATAGAGATACGTGTCTACAGCCAGGCCTGCTTGCTTCGACTTTCTTACTATGCAATTTCCTGACCAACATCCAGTGTCCGTGACACTTCCAATCTTTCTGCTAGCATGAATCAAGAAAGAAGGCTAATTAATGTGCTGTACTCAGTAAGCAAATGCTATCAATGAAAACTACTTTAATGAGTGATTTGTGTGCTTTTTGCAATGCAGGCACATTAACAGAAGACTATCAGGAGAAGAAGATGGCATACTTAATGCCCATTAACCTGCTGGAATAAGAACTATGTCACTGATTTAGAAGCATTAGGTTCTACCGGTGGTGACTCTTGCCAGTAAGAAGTGAAGATCTTAATAGAACTTTTATTGCACTTGACTCCACTATGCAGTAAATCCAGGATGCTGACGCTATGTATAATTTCAGTGTCTAGTCAAACACTGTTTCAATACGTGCTCTGCTTTTTGCCTTGTAAAGAGAAATAAATTATGTTGAAAGATGAATGAGAAGAAGAAAATTATTTTTTCTTGGTGGTGGAGAGGTCGCTTAATATACGTAGGCAAATAAACTTCCAGTACGATTCCTTCAAGACATTAAATTTACAGTATAAGTCACCATATATCACCACAGTCATCAAAATAAAGGCCAGCTGGATCACTGAGCTGCTGTTCTGCTTTTGTTAAACTGTTTTCTGTCATTTCTATTTTCTTTCCTATTCTCTCACACATAAGTGCTTTGATTTCTGGGAGTAGACACATACCATTCATGTAGCTAACAGTTGGCTGCTATCATTAAAAAAAAAAAACCAACCTCTTCTGACCCATATAAGAATGGCTGTAATTGCCTTTAGTTTCTTTTCCCAATAGAGACTCCATGAGGAGTGGGGGAATATAATAGTTATAAGAAAGAAGAGTGGGTTATGGGATCTATACAGTCAAGACTTTTCTAAGAGCTGCAGTTACTGTAACACAAGCAGACTTTTTGTTGATTTTGATTTTGGGTCAATAGTTGATTTTCTATTCAGGTGAATTCCACATCTGGTAACTTAAAAGTAGATTTCCTTGCTTAGGAACTGGGCAGTTGGAATCCATATCTTGAGAGTAAGATATCCTTTCTAAATGGGCATCCTTTAGGGAAGAACTGTCTATATTTATTCTCATAAAAACATGGATGAGAGTCACAAACAACAGGTGTAACCACACCTGAATTCTTTCTCTTTATAGGTTTAATGAAAAAGGTCTCATTCAGGACAATGCCTAAGGCAGATAAGTAACCATCTGGGTGGTATCTTTTGGGTTGATACCCACGTTCCAGTAAGTCTTCTGTGGTGGATCTCCTTCTGATCTAGAATCAAACACTAACTCACACATGACGTGTTTTAAATCACAGAAAATGCAGCACCTCTTTGCTGAGGCTGGTTAAGAGAAGAAAAGAGTCTGAGCTTTCTGTTTTCAGGACTTTCAGTTGATCACCTCTTGGGCTGATTTTCCATGAAGCAGTCAGGCACTAAAACAATAAACTGATCTAAATTCTTGTTTATCTTTGCTGTGCTGGCACAAATGTGGTTGATGAGTTTACTCAGTGTGTTTGGAAAATCAAGGCTATCTTTTTGAAATATTATTTCTGTGCTTTAAAGGAACAAATATAAGTATTAATTTGAGAGCCAGAAATAAATCACCAGAGTCTAAGAGGATCACAGATGACAAAGCCACCAGCATGAACCTGAAATGATAGACAAGTGGCGTTATTACTGTAGCAGAACAGGATGCCAAGTTTTTCTAGGAAGTGATACTTTAGGGAGGCTTAACTAGATGTACGTTGTGTTCAGAAATGCAGAACAGCATATGTTCCTACTCCAGCATATGCTGCCTACCCATACCAAAAAGGGTCAAGAATGCCTATCATTAAGTGGCACTAAAACTTTATATTAAAGGTGATTTTAAAATTGCAAATATGAATTTTAAAGATTACATTCAGACACAAAGAGCACTTAATTAGCAACACCCTAAAACTCACTTGAGTCTGATACAGTGCATAAGAAGCATGTGGATGTTCTCCTGGGTCTGGATGATGGGCTATGAAAGCACAGTCAGTTCTGCATTTACAAATGCAAACATTTTAATTTAGAATGTTATCATGAGACATGCAATAGCAATATTCTGCAGCTAGATTCTCAAGCATAAAATGCTTACACAATATTCCTTTGGGCCAAGTGATCACATTCAAATTCTCTCTGTTGTATGGTAGAAAATTACTTTTCATTTAGCAGGAAGACATTGTTACCAAATGGAATCCGATCATTCTATTTTCCAAATCAAGAAGCTGTACATTTTCACCCACTCATTAGAGTTGTTCCAGGAGAAAAAGGTGATCCCATAAACACAAATAAAACCAACAGATAATAGCCCAAAAGATAATTCCCCATGATACATCTAGTGTCTTCACTACTCTTCTCCCCAAAGTCTGAATGCTCTGAGACAGGTCTGCAGATGAATCAGCAAAACAATGCATATGAAGACATATATTCTTCTCCAAGTATTATTTGAGAACACATTCACTATTGATTTTATTCTTAACTTAAACTGGAGGTGGCCTTAAACAGTATGTGTCCTACCCCTCAAATAGGGCTTGTTCATTATTAACATGCAACTTTTTAAAATGCAAGTGGACATGGGTATGGCTGCAATGAAATCTTAGATTTTATTTCTTGTGTAAATTACCTGTGACTACCGATATCAAATTCACTTTCTTATTACTCCTGTCTTCAAATGCCTGATTTTCAGTCATCAACAGCAAGGAAATTTAATGAAAAAGGTACAGAAGAATGCAAGAACAAAAAGAGGACAAGCCTAAGTAGGTCATTTCACTTAAAATGGGTTGGCTAGAATTTTTGAGCAAGGATTCCTGAAAAATGTGTTGGATTACCTGCCCAGCTCCTTGTTAGATGTTCAGACTAAATTTACCCCCTTTTCACGAGTATCTGTATGTTTGTTATTTATTGATATAAAAACAAAGCATCATCTTTATATGAAAATACAACCTGTACATTACTAACGCTGTTAAATGAAAAAGCTTTTTAAAGACTCACATATCGATTATATTGCTATTTTTGCAATGCTGATTTTTGCTACATTTGAATTTCTAAAATCAGTTTTAAACTTTCTCTGGAAAATTTCAGAGTACAGGCATTCAAAAGATGAAGGAAAAGAAACTTCAAAATAATTTTCAGTTGAGGTTGTCCAACAAAGATACAGCCATGTTGTATTGAGATAACCAGCTACTGGGGCTATAGTTAAAAGGAAACACTAATGCTAAATCAGTGCTTTATTTCCTAAGCAAAACAGGGATAACAGCCCTTCATTTGCATTAATAGCTCCTGAGAATTCAACTCATGTAAAACCTTGAATTCATTTTGATACATACAGCAGGAAGAGCGTTGCGGTTTTAGAAATTAATGTTTCAGTAAAAAAGGCCAATTTTTATACCAATTTATACCAATTTAAATCAAGTTATAAAACTGTAATACTATGCTAGTTAAGTAACATAATCAAGATGTAAAGACATACAAGGCTAAAGAGAAGCTAAACATGAAAACCCAAGTATTTATGAAACTCAATGCATGAGTTCCTCCATATGTAGTATAGATATACAATACCACAGTGGAACTGTCAAGCTAAATTAATTCTTCTGTGCAATGTTGTTTAAGGTCCTTGGACAACGAGCATTAAAAACATACATATTACAAATACATCTTCCACCTTTCTATTAGATGTACAGTACAATAATACACAATGAGCTACATAAAGTGAAAGACATGTTCATTACAATAGCAGATGGTGTCATTATATCCTATAATAAAAAGAAAACTTCACGTTTATGTGCCTTCACTATTATTACAAGAAAATTTTTCTAGGATGTACTGTAAAGAGATGGAAGAAACTAAATATATGTTCTGATTAAAAATTCCATAATATTAGCTTTCTATAGCAAAATTTTTCTATATTTCTTCTTTAGAGGACTCATTTGGAGCCCTCTGCTTTCCTACGGCTGCAGTAGGAGCAGAATATAGTCCTTTTCACTGGCAAACTTCTCACTGGACAAATTAAAAATACATAATGAAGCTCTTGTATCCCCAGGCCTCTAAACTCTGCACTGCTGTGTTCTAAAGTAAACAAACAGCTACTTTAGGAAAGACAATGTAGTAACAGGTTCTAATACTGTTAAATGGCTTGCATGAATTAATTACATAGACTATGGAAGTTTACTATAGCCATTGCTGGTGTTCTATGATGATTTCTGTACTCCTAGAAAGGAGTACAGAGCTTGTGAAACCCTGTTCTACCACCCTAATCCCATGTGGAACACTGGAAGTCTTTCTGAGCCTTGCCACATATCAATATCATAAGAATTAAGAAATGCACTAGTGGTAATACCCATAACAGTTGATAAAATGCTTATAATGTATCTTAATTCCATTGCAGATGAGAAGCACTTCAATGAGAATCAGACGGACAAAAACTATAAGAATTTTAATTCAGGAACAGGAGTGAAATGGCAAACGAAAGTTTGAAGGCTTGGAACTCATCACACCCCTCAAACACATTCTTGACAGTACAGCAGAAAACCAGACATAATAATACTTACGTCATAGCTTGATAAATATATTCAATTCCATAGCGCATTGCAAATTCATCTACAATTTCTTGTGCAGCATCATCAAAGTACACCTTCCAGGCTTCATCACCTCTCACTTCAGGGATTTTTACAACACCATTAGATTTAACTTCCGTCAAGTAATGGAATAGATTCTAAATGTAAAAAAAGGTTTCAAATAGGAATTTTCATCTTTTAAGTAGCATTCTGAAAATATATCCTATATAGTAGTCATCAATATGTTCATTGTTTTGGGTTTTTTTGCTTTAATTTTTCTGAAGACTGGCACTAACTAGTCATCATTTGGTAAACAAAAAAACCAAGATTCTAAACATAATTTTTTAATGGAACTCTGGTAGTGCAGGCTTGTGATTCAGCACATTGATCTATCTCCTTGATACATGGTCACATCAGTTAACTGGCACAGAGAGATGGCGAAATAAAATAATGCAGAAATTTTCTCTTCTCTATCATATGCCCTTGCTAATGAATGAATTCATGATGTTATAATGCTTACTACATAGTGCTTCAACTTCAATTGGATCTGTGACCAATAAATTTAAAATTCATTATTTAAGAAAGGTAAGTTACAGGAAACCTATCAGAAACACTGCAGAAGCCTCCCAGGTAGTGAAAGGCATGCAATAAAGTTAGCAACCTTAGGACCACAGCTAGTACTTAATTTGATGATAACGTCATAGAATGCTTCTCAGATTACGTAGCTCCACATACGTAGCCACAAACTCAGCAACAGATTTGATTTTCTATTTTCAGTGAACAAAAAACCCCCCAAACTTTGAAATAATTTCAGTTTTGCTAGTTAGCCCATAATGGTCTTAGGGATTATCTTAAAGCAACAAAATTTTGCCATTTACTTCAAAGGTCAAAGTATTTTCAATATCAAGTTAAAAATCTATGAGCACAAATGCCCTGAACATTAAATTTTACAAATAGCGAACAATGAGATTTTGTAGATGCATACTAGAGCTGAACTTTCAGCCATATATTATCTATCAGCTTTCATTTTTAGAACAGAACTTCAATGTGGATCATTGTTTGAGGGAAGAGAAATCAAATACAGAGAAAATCTTTCGAAAGACACACTGGTTTAGTCAGTGATGATTTTTTTTTTCAATGTCAACAAAAGCAATCTAGATGGATAGAAGAACCAGATTTTATATTGACTGTGCTGTACCTGCTTTTTCTTTCTCTCTCCAAAATATGATTTCATGTAGCAGGAAAGAAGTCCTTTGCAATTAGTAGCTATATTTCTGTAATACACAGAAATAGTTGTATCTTCTTGATGTTAGCAAGCGTGTATGGGGCGTCAAAATGCTAAAACAAAATACGTTAATGGGAGAACTTAGCTGACTCCCACCTCTTCTTTCTAGCTCCTACGGGCAGGACCGATCTGTTGGTCTTACATCGTTCTGCCCTCTTCTCTGAATCTGATATGCCATCAGCAGTACAAAGCGGGAAATCTAAAATTTGTTTCGGTGTTCTAATGTTCTGTAGCTTTTTTTTGGTTATCCAACAACTGAATAGTAATTTCTGTATAGGAATTTCTTTAACTTCTCCAACATACCTCGTGTAGACAGGTGTACTGTACATGGTAGGGAGCAACTTTCTCCTCTCCTTTTATTTCAACATTTATCTTCAATCTAATAGCACCAGAGACAGCTGATTTATCAGTTCGCTTTTCTGAAGAGCAGAAAATAATATATTAGTAACTACCAAGAATACATGTATGTCTTGTGAAAAGCTTTCATAAATCATTCTAGCTTAATAAGAATGTTTTTTAAAGCCAGAAAGTCCTGCTGTTGAGAACAAGAGAATTTTTTTTTGATACCTCACATATGGTTCAGGCCATGAATATCAAACTATGAAGTAAATAATTTTCTTATTCTATCTGCCTAATTCAAACCAGGCTGCCCAGCACTTTGTTTAACACTTTTCCCTTTTCAGTAAAAATTACTTCAATTTTTTATCTGGTATCTGTACTAATTATTATTATTTTCATTACTGATATTTTCTTTTTTCTTTATGAAGACTTCAGCAACAACCTGAACTACTATGTCTGAGAGAAACTCAAAATGTTCTTAGCAGAACTCAATTACAGAGCAAAGCTGAATCTTACAGGAGAAATTGTATTAAGAACTTTGTTTATGCTATCTGTACTAGTCTGTTTAGTTGCTGTCACTCATTGTGGAGGTTACTGATCTTTTTTACTCCAATTTTCACTTTTGCAATCCATTGTAGCAGTATAACCGAGTCAATAGGTACTACAATTTTTATGATTCTTTCACAAAGTGCTGTGATGTGAGTGGTGATGAACAGTACAATTAATAAGAATTGGTATTCCACAAAACCAATTGCTTTATTTCACTCCTCTTTCTTCTGTATGATTTGACATGCAGTTGTGTTAATGTGTGTATGTATCAAAATAAAATTCAACATTCTTTTTAGAATATTAGAATTATCAGGAGCCATTTACCATTTCTTTCTTTTAGGTGCTGACTGCAAGGTTTTCAATCTGGATTCTTCCTTTTGCAGAGCACATAGATTTTCAATGTTATTAAACTGCTTCCAGTCAAATCAGTTCAGCAAGATTTGTTTTAAAAATCCATTTCATAGTAGTTTATATCAGTTTAAGTCACTGAAATTTTTGAAGGAATAAAATTCAAAACTCATAACGACTCAACAATCTTACCTTTAAAAAATTCTCATTATAGATATGAAATAAAGCAAAGCTTTCTCTTGTCAATAAGAAATCAAATACTTCCCTAACACACCTACATACATCACTGGCAAATGAAACACTAGACAGGGAAACAATGATTGTTGATCAGGAAACAAATGCTCTTCAATTTCAGAAAATTATGAAATTTTTCAGAAATTCACATACTTCAACTGAAAATTTCACAAAGCAGGCAAGTTAAAAATGTTACTATCACATTTTATTATCAAATATAGAAGGTTAACTTTTAAAGGGCTACTCCAGAACGTTTAGTGCACCCAAAGAGATTTTTAGAATTAAAGAACAGTTGTATGCTTAGATTTAGATAAGGTAAATACATTCTGAGACACATTTTCATTGATTTATTTCTGGTTTAAAGAATGATACTTCTTAAGACGTGCCCGGACAGGAAAGTGCAGTCATTAAAGACAGCAGAGAGCATCCTGAGCTTCAGCAGGCTCTCTTCAGTTTATGACTTCATGTAAACACATTTGACATGTATAAAACAGAAAACTCGAGCAAGCTTCGTGAAGAACCACAAGTTTAAAGGCAGTCAAAAATGAAGGTGATTAGGCCCAGAATGGTATATAAATATTTTCTTAAAATATGTGATAAAACAAGTGTGGACAACAAACAAAATATTTGCTAGATTTTTCTATCTTTGTAGATGTATTTCCCACAGAATCCTATTGTGAATTGACTCGTCTGAAATGTTGGGTTTTCTGACTTACTTTTGCATTAAAATTAAATATTTGTCTTTGATACTGTTGTGATTTGTCTGCTCTCTGTAATTTTAAAAACTCTGGATGAAAACCAAGAAAGTATCTTTCATTTTTGAATAAATCTGTAATAGATAAGATTTAAGAAGTTGTATATTGGTCCCAAAGCTATATATTTTGAAGTGCCAAATCTACCGATGCTGAGATTCTACCTAAATTTGTTTTAAAACATGAGTAAGAACCATACCTAAGTTATACCATACATCCATTTCTCCACTCAGTGTTCTTACTTCAATGATTGTTTGCCCGAGGAAGTCATCTGATTCCTTTTTGAAATGTTGTTTAACTCTAGATTTGATGTCATCATCTTCATCCCATACTCTCACTTTTATTCTATCTGTAGAGTTATGACATTCACTGTAAAAATAATATTAAAATACAAAATATGAGTGAAACATAAGGTACATATATTTGTACTGCTGTCTAATTCATTGTCCTCGATTTCCATACACTTGCTTGACTGCATGAAGTAAAGAATACGAACAACCTGCAATACCCAGTGGGATAAAAGTGGAATAAAAAAAAAGCCATACCACATTGCCAGGGACAAAACTAAAATTACTATATATAAGAGAAAGTAAAGAGATTAACTTGTCTGAATTATATAAACATGCAGATTGTATTTAGGAATATCAATAACTCCTCATTAAAATTATTAATTAATTTAAAATGTGTACTTCTTGATACTATTTAACAAATACATTAGGAAAGATACAGTTAGATCAGGTTTATTCATTTAGGAATGGTATGTAGTACATACAGTAGACCACAAAAATAGTAGCCTGGAATGTTGTAAGACAAAAAGTGAGAAAATCTTAAACAATATTTAAAGAACATGGAAAGAAGTTTTTGAAAAAAACTCAACAAATATGCACAAACATCACAGCAAGACAAGACAGGCAATCAGAAAAACATAAGAGAAATAAGTAGCTGCTTTCTTTAAAAGTAATATATCTTTTCTCCAAGGCCTCCATTTCGTGATAAGGAAGAGGAGTAGGGACAGAATGCCATATACTAAAAAATTCCTTGCAAATTTAAGTGGCTTACTAACGCCTCAAGACTTGGGTGGATTTGAGAAACAACTGGATGTATGAGAGAGTGAGGTGGCTTCATTTGCCATCTGTGGAGTTCCAAGTGGATACAATTTTTTACTCCCAGCTCCATCCTGCATGTATTTGCACAGAAATGGAAAAGAAACTCTACTGCTGCTTATTCTTATAAGCCACAATGAGGACTGTTTACTATTGGTCAGTGTTGGCTTCTGATGAATTCACTGGAACA
>KZ505664.1:387936-404493 GCA_002844005.1 Limosa lapponica baueri | reverse complement strand
CGTTATAAGCTATGTCATACTCATGCATCTGTACTAACCGGGGTTTTTTTATATCCATTTAGTAATACTACAAAAATATTTTAAATATTATGAACCTTTTGTTATCTTTAAGTATAGCTTTAAAGTCTAGCAGCAAATTTTCATCTTCAGCAACGTCTCAGTTTGACACCAGATTAAGAGTTCTTACTTGAATTCTATTCCAAGCACTATCGCTGCTCAGTGATCTGCCTCAGTGTTTCCAGCATTAAAACAGTAATACTATAACTTATCTCTCAACTGGCACCCCTCAGGGGTGTTCTAAGAATTAATTAGTGGTGGTAATGGGCTTTGGAAATACAAAGTGCTTTAAATGGTATTATTACTGTCAAGGCCAATCAGTCACTAAAAATGGCATGCACGGATTTTACTCTGCCTCACTGTGACATCACTCAGTATCATAGAAATGCTTGTGTCTGCATTCCAAATTCTAACATTGCAGATATCTCTGGTAATTAAAAACCACATTGTTCCATGATTAGCAAAACTAATGAAGCCTTTTGTCTTATGACCGGCTTCCCTGACATCTAACAAACTCCAATCACCTAGTGAATCTTCTCGCATAATTAGGATTTTCATAAATTACCTCTTCACATGGACTCCCTGGTGTCTATTATGGGGTGAGCTCATACTGAGGACACTGTTAGGATCTCATCTCTGTCTGACCACCTGTTTTCATAGAACATGATGGACGTAGTATTAGGCAGTCTGTGAAATTTCTCTGACTGACCACAAAATTCAAAAGCTATTGGCAAGGACATAGAAAATATAGGAAGACACAGATGGATCAAATAAACCTTGTTGTCCTAAGAAACTAGGCAGAAGCCATTTAATTTTCCTAAAATGTAACCCTGAATTATTGCGTAATATTACTAGAGTCCTGAATTCCATTTAGTTGTGCACCCAATAGAAATATTAAGCGGGATTTTTACAGTGGCATAGGGAAATACATCACTGGTGAGGTACTTGTATCACCCTCATCACCATGTCTGTGCTATTAGCAGAAATCTTGTTCCTACTTTGTTTCTCAGGGAGATGCTGCATATAAAAAGTCATTAAATGGTTACTTCAGTACACATACCATATTTTTATTCTCCTGAAACAACACCAATTTCCCTCTGATGTACATTTAGCTGATTAAAGAATATTTATTCAGATGTTCAGGACAACTGCACTTTTCCTTGATATCCTCATTTGTCTCTCTCACATCTTTTTCTCCTTTAATCTTAGGTCAGCGAAACGTGGTGAGACAGAATGTTTATTAGTGTGTTCATCTTTGTGTCTAAATCTTTAGCTCTGCTATGCGTTTGTAACATTCCTGTGCAAGACCCCAAAACTAGCATAGATTAGAGAGGCAATAATGGAAGGGTGGATGAGCATGTATTTCTACTGGCTTGCCCTGTGGCAGTGAGGCTGCAGGGGGATTTACTGTTTATGTTACAGAGCCTTCTCTGCATGATGCTACTTACCTGCCCAGCCTCTCAGAAACAGCACTATATAATGAGATGCACATTCTGCTTTAGTCACTGGTAATATCTGTGCAGAAGCTCTTTGGCTTTGCAAAAAACATTGGGTGGGGTTCCTGCTTCTGCTTACTCTGTCCAGGAAAATCAACCCAGGGAATTCAAGGCAAAGACAATGCATGCTATTGTGAGTGTTCCTCTTCTAGCCACTCCGCTTTATATGCTTAGTATAAGTGTTCACTAAAGTGTGATACAGGAAGGTCAGAATTGCTCTTTAGCACACAGAGAATGAAGATACTGATGCTTTTGAAAGCTGGAAAAGCTGCAGTATATTCAGAGATGCTAGACAGAAGAAATAGTTTTAATAATTTATCAACCATCTGGTGATGCTACATTACTTCTGCATTTACAGAATGCTACACAGACATGAAATAACCCTCACATCATTCCTGCTTATTCTAATGGCTAGAGAAATAAAAAATTAGGTGCAATGGCATGACCTGATTGTACACCTCATCTAAGAGATCTGAACCCAGAGTTAAAATAACAACCAACTCATGCTATGTTACTTTCAGTAAAGAAATAAATGCAAATGAATGAAGAAGCCAGTAAAGAATGTATGGAGACTAATTTCCCACACTGTCAAAAGGAAACACATTCATCATATCAGCATTCTTTTGTTGTAATCTTCAGTAAAAACTCGTACATCCACTAAGAAAACTGCATACTCTGAACAGTTAGTCTAGGTGGACAGGGTTTCTTTCCCTACTCTAAAGAAGTGTTATATCTGTAACTTAAAGAAAATAATTTTTCCAATAAAATACACTATCCTAGTAACATTGTGTAAGCAATCAGCAAATTAGGCTATGTCTGAGATGTAGAAAATGAACTTGACTGAGAAGCTTTTGCAATGCCTTTGCCTGCTCAGTTCCAGTTTTGCACATTTTGTAGCTTACCTTTTTTTTTTTCCTAAATCAACTTTTAAACAATCATTTCACAAATCAGTAGTCTAAAAATCAAACACATTACTTTTAATCAGAGCTCCAAAGAAATGGAGAAAAATCTTTCCTGTCACAGACAAATCTGTTTCGGACTGGTCTTGTATTCCCTGAGCACTCAGCAAACTTGTTCAAGAGCAGACAGGTAGTGGTAGAAAAGCTTTGGAGAACTTGTTCTCAACTAGGAAACTTTTCAATACCACAGATAATAATCAGGTTATTTAAAAAAAATATCCTCAAAAGTGACAGAACAAAGACATGGGAAAAAGAGAATCATTATACTATTCTTACTCCAATTTTACAGCTGGGATAATGATTCAAAGACAGATTAAATCACTCTACAAGTATCTTCCTTACTTGTCTCTCATAGTGCCCATTCCTCCCTTTCAAAAAGGTATTTAGCCTTTTTTTTTTCTCCTGAAGCTCTAGCATGCCTTTGTATTCCCAACAGTGGTTATAAAAAAAAAAAAAGCAAAGCATAAGTTAAGTTTCTTATATAAACATTCTCTCTGCTCTCCAATAAGGATTTCCAAGATCCAAATAATATTCACCTGCATAACTTTCCAGAAACATCAGATCCAGAACCAACATGACTTCCCAAAGTTCCAGAGAAGTCACTCTGGTTGCTGACAGACCAACCTGAAGATCTTTTAATTTCTTTTCAATACGCTACTTCTGCTGAAGACTGCCAGCATGCCTACATAGGAGCACTTGCAGAAGAATCACCATCATGTACTGTTAACTGAAGGACATAACCTTTATTTTTTGCTGTATTTTTTTTTCAGTTTCTTTCTCTGGTAGCTCTGTTTCTGTTTAGCCTGTTAAAGTATGCAAATTCTTTTTGGACATACACTCATTAAGGCATGTAAAGAAAACATGATACATACCACTTTGTGATACTTCAAGATACACTTATTATTCATATCATTACTTCAGATGGATATTGCTTTAGTTGTAGACCATTACGTACACCTTAGATTTCTCCCACAAACTGAAGGAACAGATTTTGGAAGATAGTATTTTGTTCTTTTAAGTGCTATATTCATTCAGCGAATCAACGTTTACTTAATTGGAAAACAGAAAAAATCAAGGTGCCGCTTGGCTGCATGAACTATGTATGTGAAAAAGTAGTTCAAAACGTAGCACAGATTACAAAAAAAAGACAGCAAATAACAGATCATTGTTTTTTGTAAACCCCCTTATAAACAAGCAGAAGGAATACATTTTGTATAGCAGGCAATGCACAATCCAACAGTTGAACCTTGCTAAACTTTTACTCAATTTTATTCCCCTATAGTAAAATATCTTATATATCTATATAGTCTAGATGGGGAATAAAAGGTGATAACAGAGATTTTGTCCTAAAAGTATGAAGAAACCACATGGTCACAGCAAGTAGTAGCAGAACAAAGTTCAGGAAGCTAATTGCTACTATAACCCTCATGTTTATTATTGCCATTACTGCAAGCCAGAACCAGATACATCCATGGCATTGCTATGAGAAATCTGTCCACTCTGATCTTAAGCGTTGAGAGAGAGCTCCACAGTCTATCAGGAAATCTATGTATTCCAGTACTTCACTAGCCCCACTGTTGGCAGACTTTTTCTGCAGTCTCATTTAAGCCTCTCTAAATGGAATTTGTGCCTGTTACTTCTTGTTCTGCTGTAACGGTAAGCATGGAAAATTGATTATTCATTTCCTCTTTGCAGGAGAAAGGATGTGTTTAAAGACATCCTTACCACCACTACTTGTCTCTTCTCTAGTCTGGACAGTCCCCATTATTTAACAGTGTGGTCACGGGCCATGCTTTCTGATAAAGTAGAATGAGACTAACTAGGCTTTTTCCTGCATTAGTTTACTCTGTTGTAACAATGAAAATTGCGTAAAATTAACCTGGATTGACAGCAGTTTGAAAAAAAGACTCAGACCAAACTTGCTGTACTGTGAAACTGTAAAACATTATTGCTAAACAAATAATTTATCATTTTAATTTGCTCTTAGAGGTGTTACGCTAACTTGGTTTGGGCTGAGGCCCAAGCTTTCACTTTTTTTTCAAATTTTTGAAATTTTCACTTCATCAGACTGAAATATCTGAACTATGAAGCAGTTGAACAGCTTTTCTGACCAGAGACTTTAAATACCATGGTCTCTAATCTACATCAATGCTGTTTGGTGCTAAAGGATACTTCTTCCCAGTATTATCTGCTAAAATATATAGCAGTAAGAATTCTCAGCAACAATCTAGCTTGTTTGAACAAACAAATATTTTATTTTTTTCTGTGAGAAATTGTAAATCCCTCTATTGGATTTTATGCCTGCATTAATATTTTCATCATACCACCAGGAAATCATCAAGAACATCAGAAATCAGACAAGTTCTAGCAGTTTAGTGATTACGATTATATTGGCCAGGTGGTCATCATAGTCTTCAAAAAAATCCTTCTCATTTATCTAATTTAAACCAATTAGATCAAATGTTTTCATGCACTGAAAGGAGTAATAGATATCCAATGAAGCTATTTATCAGAGACATATGGTGGCCTAGTGATGGCCAAATTAGGAAGAATACGTAACGTAAAATAATCACCCAGATATATGAAAGTCTTCTGCATTATACAACCGTATCTGGGGTGTTAATGAGCTGTCAGAGGAAACATGGCACCTGCAAAGTCTGCAAGGCATTTTGGAGATGTGTGCTTGTTAGACAACATGAAAAAAACCAGATTTCCATATTTCAGTGATCAACTGTTGAAAATCGTCAAGGAAAGAATAAGAGTTGAGAAGTTTTATTATGGTGTATAGATCTAAAAGCTTGTACAAAGCTGAAAACTACACAGCCAAAATATCTCACCCTTGTAACTAAAAATTAAAAATGCAGTTCCTTTTCCCATATCAGATGCCCACTCAAACAGAAGAAGGAAGGTAACAGAACTGCAAGACTCTTCCTTAGCTCTGGCATTGAAAAACTCTCCATCACTGCTGTTTTATTGAAAAAATAAAAACTAATCTGTTATCTCTTATCTAATAATGCCAATAGAAAGGATCTAAGTCCTTACCACCTATATTACATTCATTAGAAGAGCATCTGCTGGCCTATTTATTTCTCTATCTTGTGTACAAAACCCATACATTTCAAGGAAAGATGTATTCTTTCTCTGATAGTTTTGCTTTTATACTGAGATGCATGCAGCTGTACTTAAGCTCTCCTTTAGTTACGGTTTATGAGTCCCCATGTCAAAATCTATGCCAGTATCCCATGGTCATTCAACGGAGGGTTACATTAGGGTTTGTTAGAAACATTCACTCTCCGGTTACCGTACAATCATCTTAGGGTTATGAGTGGCTGCAAACCAGAACATGGCCCTCACTCTGTCTGCTGTGACAGAGCAAATGCACAGTGGGGAGCCAATGTTTTTTCCAAGTCCTTGTCTTGGAACAGATGGGAAGATTTAAATGAATGTTTTGGTTTTATGAGTAACTATATGTTTGTAAGATTTTGAGACAGATTTTATTTCTGCAATTTATCATTTAGGAGTTATAATGATGGTTAGTATTTGATTTTAAATAGGACTATCATATATCACTAGTAGAGCCTAATTTAATTTAAACTTCCCGAGTCAATGAAATAGTTATATTGATCTACTTTGGATTTAATCTTGTGGTTAAACATTTATAGTTTATTTAATACACTTTAGAAATCCTCATATACTTTCAACTGAAATCCAATGCATTAAATAAGTCAGGGAGATAACTTGATTTTATAAAGTACAAGTGCTATAAAAATGATTGAAAATGTATTCAGTCCAAAGCAGTTACTCAAGAGATTTATGCTGTAGTAAGGTTTGGGGGTTTTTGATTAATGTTATTGCAAGAGCAGCATGATAGTAATACCTAGCGCTGGGCAAAAAAAAAAAAAAAATAGTATTTTTAAGTTTCCAGGGCTTTTATAGTAGCCTTGCTCACATCTTTGTGAAAACACATTTAAAAATTCATACCAAATCTGCTGAATTGCTCATCCAACATTTGACACTATGCAACTCATACAATTAAATGTAAGAAAGTAATTAGTCTCCTACCTTTGGTTACTCCCAGCCAGTGAGTTATGACACTTCAATTGTTACTGGAGTAACCCAACTCAAAAAGAAAACATGATCTGTATAGGGGAGGCCTGTAAAAAGTTTCTGAGTGTGTATTTTCTCTGAATTAACTATTAATTTCTAGTACTGGCCTTTGAATCTGTGAAAGCAGTGGGCATACATTGTTTAACATAGTTGGATTACCCAGCACCTTTTCCAGACAAACAGAAGCAGCATCTTGAGTCGCACCTTTCAAACTTCCTAGTGAAATACTAATAATCTCCACAACAATAAGGTAGCAGATTTTAGTCAAAGAATGGGGAAGAGCAAACAGCTGTTGTGCTACATGATAAGAAGGTAAACTCTCATGTTATGACACTGCACCTTCTTGAAGAAAACAGAGCTCTACCTCAAATGTCTGAACCCTAACAGAAATTGTTTCTGTGGTTTACATAAATAGGAAAAATGACAACTGATGTCTTCCTTACAGGAGGAAAGGAAGGTAAAAAGAGACCAAACAGGGTTATAGAGTGAAGACAACTATTTTACATTGTGGTGAGTGGTTATTTTGAAATTGTCTGTTGCATACACCAACTAACTAGAGAATCTGAATCTTGACTGGCAATCTGCAGGATCCTGAGCTGTTCAGCTGCTGCTTCATAAATTCTGGGTTGCTTATAAAAGTAACACATAATTTTTATCACCGAGATACAAGGTTTCATCAAGTTGTATCAAATTAACATCCAATTTTGAATAGCACTATTAGGCATAAACACGTTAGACTTTTATAACATAGTACCAAAAGATTAGATTATTATAATTTGTCAACAGTTTGCATATGTTCTCAGTAAAAATGCAAATAAAACTGTTGTATTTAACAAACGCTGAAATTGCATATCCTTTTTTATTATTATAATTTCTTCTTTTTTAGAATTTTTTATAATTTACTATACTAGTGTTTTCACACAGCTTCTATAAAATACCTACTAACTTCATATGATAATACCACTACTGCAAGTAGGTGCTTGCAGGGTAGACTAGAATTCTGAACAATTAAAAAAAACCTACCTAAATAAACAGTTCTCTTTCACTTAAAATTTTCCAAAGAAAATCTAGGGTTTATCTTAGCCTTTCAGAATCTTTAATTGACTTTAACAATAGTAAAGTTCTCATCATATACTGCAGAACTTAGTAGGCACATAATCAAGCTGAGAAAAGCATAAATGCTGAAATACTGTTGCTACCTGTAGAGGAATAACACTGGGCAAATTGATACTATTATCAGATTGGTCACAATCTCAGTCAGGAACATGTTGCAGGATACTCAGGCAATATTTTCAGGAAAGGAACAGTATAGTATCTGTGAACTGGAATTTCCTGTACTGTACCATGTCTTTCTGAAAGAAGTTCTAGGAACATTGCCACAACTAGAACTGGCATGAAATCAAATTCAAACCTTAGTCGATGTATTACATCCTGAAACATCTACTTTGCAGTCAGGGTTGAACTTCCACGATATGCTGACAACAAACTATACCACATTCAGTTCAGAGGCTGTGGCCAAAGAAAGGAGACAGAGGATTGTACCACACTCTCCACGTCAGACTTCTGGACAACACTCAGTCGTGGAAAGGACAGACATTACAAACAGCTCAGCCCGGAGTCTGGAGCATACCAGTTACTATCAAATTCCCCAGGTTCACCTAGGAGAATCGTAATGTTGAATAAAAATGCATTTAACTTGCACAGTCAGTATCTGAGACATACAAAGGCATTTGTAACGCCAACATTTGGTATGTAACATCAAAGTTTGAAAACTGGTACTTAAGTTCCCTAAAAAAATAGAATAAATAGACATCACCAACAGACCCCCCCGAAAAACATTATTAGGAGCTGCATGATCACTAAATCATAAAGTGACAATAAACTTCTATGCTCTCTCCATTCAGAGCTTGCTAATTTTACAACAGTATCTTCTGTACTTACAAATAGAATTTTTCATCCCATACTGGATTCAAGTTTCCAAAAATAGTCTTTGTTCTCCGCTTGGTTTTGCCCACTTGCACAGTAACATATGGGTCACTTGAGCCAGTTTTGTCCTTAGCCTGTAAGCCCTGAGCACAAAGAACTGCAATAGAAGGAGAGAAATATGCTTTAGCCCTCACAGCCTTCATTGCCAAGAAATAAATGAGACAGTAACAACAACAACAGGAAAGAAAGCCCTCAAACTGAGGACTCTTGAAATAAAGCTTTCTAGATTAATTTTCTCAGTGTCAGTTACTCTGGAGATAGACAAGGCTTGTCTAATTACGCTTCTGGAGTGTATGAAATTTGCAAATATGGTTTAGTAGAGTAGTAAACTTAAAGATTCACTACAGAGCACAAAACAAACACTTTTTTTGCCATCCATAATTCGGATACTCTTCTCAAACTTTGGTTTAATCAGCATGACAAGTAATATAATGTTGTTGTATAACTTGGCTTGTCTAGTAATTCCCTAAAATTTCCACCACCCCAGTAAATAAATAATAATTTCCAAAATTTTTCTAAAGATTCAAACTAAAACCTCCAATTTTTAAAAATCTGCACTGTGGATTACGAAACTAAACATGAGGGGCATGGTTATGTCATTTGTATTCCTCATGTAAGAGATGAACCATGGGGATTTTCAGCATACTTCCTATTCTATCACTGACAAGGTGACAGTTCACATCAATTATCCCTAACTGTTTATGTACGTCAGTCTTTCTGACAGTTAATGTGGGTGTATATGCATTTTATGGCAAATATAAATACATACTATTTGGGTTTCCATCATAATTCATAAAACTGAAAATCTCAGGAGAAAGCAGAACTGTCAAACAGCAGCCTACCAATCCTAGAGAGCTGCAGCTAAAACACTTGCCATGGCTCCCAGCATCAGCAGAACTTGGTTTTATTATTTTGCACATAGTATTTAAATCAGCTCTGTGGTAATATTTAGTTAACATTCTCCAATGTCAATCATTTTGGATAATGAAGCTCCCCCTGTGCGCTCAGAAAAATGATTACATAAAAATGGCACCTTTTTACTCAGCAGATCAGCTCCCGGTGTGGGCTCAGTCATATCTGCTGACTTCAGTGAAAATAAAGTAAGTTTCTGTTACTTTTTTTACACATCTCATTCCTGAAAAGACTTAGGAATGACACAGAACACATTTTGTCTTCCCCATTCACTGTAAACCCAAGGGGAAATTTTTAGAAGGCAGGGAAGAATCCCTATCCTACTTATGCAGGAGAATTAAGTGCCAACTTAGAAAATGTCTTCCAGAATTGTTAATACTATACTGGCCTGAATACATGACATCTTTGAGTATTCTTTAGAGGCAGAACTGAAAGTAAAGATATGAATTAAATATTTTCCCTGACATACCTCTCCACGTCCCCAGTGCTTGGTGACAGTCCCAAAATTCAACAACTATTCTTTTGAGTTTCATGCACTGCCCCACAACCTTCAGAATGGTCACCCCTTTTCCTAATTCATGAGACTCATAATCTCAGATCTCCCCTAAATTTCTTCTGGCACGTACCTGCTATTCTTCAGCTCCATGCACAGTTTAGGTACTGCCTCAAATGTGATCGGGCTTTAGTTTCGACTACAGAGCCATGTGTAGCCAAAAGCACACCTACTAACTCTCAGAGTAAATCATTCATGGTTCACTTGACAAATGCTTTTCTCCTTCCCCTCCTGAACGCCAGCTTTACATTTCAACAATTCCATCTCTTCCCCAATATATTTTTAAAAGTGCCATGTAATCTAAAAGTACTATAGTAAAATTTTTTGAGAATGCAACCCTAATATATTTATTAGAAATTATATACATGTACCACTGTACTAATACATTGTGTACATTATAAAACATACAGAAAACCTAGAAATTTAAAAAAAAATGAGACAAAGATGAAATAATCAATATTGTAAAAATATTTTAAAAAATTTTTTTTATGTCAAAAAAACCCCTTTGGGCTCTCACAAAAAATTGTTAACAAATATTTTTAGTGAGAGCATGTGATTGAATATGCTTCATTACTTTTTAAAATAATGTTTTAACACTTTGTGATACAGTATTTTGAAGATCTGGGTCTAAGTCCAGTTTATTTTTGTACCCACTTTTAATGGCTGTCATAACTGAAAAAAGATACCTCACAAAGATATGTAGATCCAAATAGAAGTGCATCATTGGCTGCATTTACTAAATCACTACAGTAATTTTTCAATCCCATCCACCAATTAGACAAAGTTTTTTCTTGAAATTCAGCTGGTAAATTTCCTTCTTGCCTGATGTCAACCAGTTGTTCCTGAAAACTAATTGGCAAGTGCTGCATTTTTATATTTTTAACAAATGAGTTAAAAAACCACTGGAACTCATCATTTGGAATATTTTTAAATAAGGCAGAAAATTCCATTTCCAAGTTTTCTAAGTGTACAGATTAGAATTTTTGTAGGTGACACACATTGTTTTTGACAGCAAAATCACATAACGATGGAAACATTTCCAAAGATCCATTTCCATAATGCTCTCATCATAGCAAATTTCTTTCAAAAAGCATCTACTTTCTCATTCATTGTCAAAATGTCACCTTCACCTTGAAAGGACATTTTAAATATGTTTATTTTTTCAAAAATATCTCCTAAGTAGCATACTACTGACAGCCACTTGTCATTACAGAAAAAAAATCAGCAAATTTGAAACCCTTGTCTTTTTGTAAGAGAAAAACATACTACTCATCTTTTAAGTTCAACAACTCTTTTAACACTTTGCGATGTGATAAGCAGCAAACCTCTGCGCAGTACAGAGGATTTTCATGGTCACTCCTCATCTAATTATTAAGTATTGTAAGAAGTATTATTAAGTATCGCAAGACTGTACAGCAGACCTCAGTACCTACCAAGTTTGACTGCAGCAAATGCCTTGCAATCTGGCTTAGGAAGTTTGGGGTAAAGGGTGAATGCAGAGCAAAACTCTCATTTTTATTTTTTAATTTTTTTTTAACGATGGGTAGAGCATGATGTTAGTCAGGGAAGGAATTAGCAGTCTTCTGTAACTTGGGACACACTTATATACCAAGCTGTTTATGTGGAAGTACACATCTCGAACACCTGCAAGGTAAGACTGCTACCATTCCCTATTCATATTTTGCTCCTCAGGAAGTCTGGATTCTTTTTCCATCTTTCTTTAAGATCCAACAATTAGCTTAAGTTTGCCTCTAAATTTCTTCACTTGGTGTAGGAAATTCTCTCAGGAAGAGAGAGTCTTGCATTCTTTCTTCAGGGTATAGTCACCAAACTGAAGGAAGTGTTTACCTGCATCTATTTGACACCTGTGAGGCCAAACCCAGACGAAATATTGCTTCTGCACTTTGAAGCTCCCCAGTAAAAGAGACTGACAAGAATGATGAACTGGAGAAAGTCCAATGGAGGGTTGCCAGTTTGGCTGGGGGACTGAGGCATGTGACGTATGAGGAAGGGCTAAGGGTGTTGGGTTTGCTTATCCTGGAGGAGAGGAAGGGTAAGAGGAGATCAAGCTGCAATCCTCAACCACCTAAAGAGCACATCACAGAGACAACGAGCTCCCAGAGGAGCCCATCTAGTTGAGGATGTCGCTTCTCCTTGCGAGGGGGTTGGGACTAGATGACTTTTAAAGATCCTTTCCATCCCAAACCATTCTATGAAGCCAGAATTTTCTCAAAGGCACACAGTGAAATAATAAGATGTAACAGCTGCAAGCTGCAGCAAGAGAAATCCCAGCTGGGTAGAAGGAAAACAGTTTTACAACGTGAGTGCTTAATAACTGAAACTGCTTTTTCAGTAAGCAGGACAGGTTTCCCAGAGAGAATGTGGAATCTCCATCCTTGGAGAGTTTCAAATCTAGTCTGGACAAAGCCCTGAGCAAGCTAATCTAACTTTGAAGTTAGTGCTGCTTTTAGCAGAAGGTTTGAGTATACTGTAGAAATCCTTTCCAACATCACTTCCTAAATTATTCTATGATTCATTTATTAGGTCATGATTCTACAGAGCTCAAGTCAGTATGAATTTTACTTCTAAAAGACACGAACCAACCCATTCAGCAATGTAAGCGAGCTTTGTACCAACACTAGTGAAGTGATGTTTACCCCGCAGACAGAGAGTCTGAAAACAGTTGCACATTTACTGAGTAACTTGCTAAAATAATGCCATCTATCTGCTCAGGGTATCCTAGTCACTTGTTTCATAAAAAAAAAAAAAAAAAAAGTAGTAAAGGACACTCCTCCTGTATCTTTTTTATAACAGCATGTGTGTTTGATCTTATAGAGGATATATGGAAAATATCTTGTAAAATACATTAGGAAAATTACCATATGTACAGGTGTGAAACATCAAGTGCCAAGAACAGACTTAAACTTAACTGCTGTTAATTAGTGAGAAAAGTGTGTGTTACTTAAGTATACACTACTGTTTATTTAAAAAATATAATGTTTGTTTCACTCATTTTTATAGAAACTGTCTAGTAAAAGCTAAAAATAAGTTCCTACAGCTGATGTCCTTATCCACCCTAACAGGAATAATGCAAATCCCAGAGAAAGAGAAAATACTTAATCTACTTTTAGTATCAGAGGAGGACTTACTGTTTTTCAAAAAGAAATTGAGGCCAATTTAGATGTGAAATCTAACCAGAGTCCCTTAATGTTTGACATAACTTCCTTTCCATTCTTCGGTCTCTTACTTTAATCTCCATTTGTCTCTAATCCAGTATTGCATAAAGTCAGGTTGACCTGTGTAGTCAGCCGAGCTTTTATTCAGATTTTCTGTGCTGAGGTTTTAATTCAAAAACTTATATGTCAAAGTCAGAAGACCTGGAAAGCTTTATGAGCAACCAGCCTAATGCAATTGGAAGCAATCTTGAGCATGTTCTGGGTGTGCAGGTTTCCCTGGCTCAGCATCCCTAAACTGGAACACACCCTTAATCAAGCAACAAGAACGGATGATGAGTTCCAAACCACTGGGGTCTGGAATTGCAAGCTGCACTGTTCTTAGCATTACAGTCATTAAAACCAATAAACGCAATTGTGAACTTTAACTCTTCCAATTGGTGGGGAAAAGTTCAGCTCTAGCTCAAGAAATATTGGTAGGAGGTAGAGGAGACACAAGACCATTTACTTCCTTCCTAGAGCAGCGGAATATAAAATCATTTTGCCAATAGCTGTAACTTAAATCTCTTCAAGTTAGAATCCTATAAATTCAACCATTTATAGAGACATCAAGTATGCAACTGAACACGCAGTTCCAGCTCTAATTATAATAAATCTTATTCCAAACCAGGGGACTAGGAAAGAAAGAGCTCTTAGAGCAAACAGTTCAGAAGAAAATTTACCTGTGATGGTTATTTTTGCTGACCATTTGGATGTTCCATCCAAAACGCTTTGTTTTGCTGCTTTTGTATACTGTACAAAATCTTCTTTGGAAATATTAAACATTTCCTGGATCACTTCAAACACCTCTGGTCTATTTTTCTCTCTAATCTTCATTCTTTCCTTCATAGCACTAATAATATTCTGTGTTTTATCTTCTGCACCATGTTTGGAACTTTTCTCAGCAGCTCCTGAAATGAGAAAAAAAGGTCAACACTTTTATTAAATTGCTATCCTAGTTCTTTTTCTCCTCCGAAGCCTCCAGCTAATTCTTAGCATTGCAGTACTCAAAGGAGATACGTGTTTCATGTGGATAATATCAAGCCTCTTATATTTATTTTTTGTGATACCTAGAATTATCAATTGATTTAGTTTAACATGACAATTCAACTTCAGTCAGATATGTGTTATATGTAGAAACAGATGTTGCATCATTACTGCTCAGTACTAATCAATACTGTGAAAACATTGAAAATGCCAGTAACTTTTCTTACATAATTAGGCACTGTGGTGCTTTAGCCTCAACTGGCAACAAAGGACCGCGTGGCCGCTCTCTCACCTCCCCGCAGCTGGGCGGCAGAAAAAGGCAAAACTCGTGGGTTAAGACAAAGGCAGTTTAACAGAACAGCAAAGGGAACAGGAAACCAACAACACTGACGCTGACAGAGGAATGTACAAACCTGATTACCGCACCGCTGCCCACCCATCGACCCGGGAAGCCCCAGCCCGCTCCAAGCTCAACTTATTTCTGCTGGGGCCTGTACACTGGGCATGGCTCACATGGGATGGAGTACCAGTGTCCCTGCCGCAGCCTGGGGAAAATTAACTCTATCCCCGCTGGAATCAGGACAGGCATACCGATCTGACCGGAAAGGTGCGGAGAAGTGTTCAGTACCTGGCTCTGTCTGCTCTGCCCTTTGTCTCTGTTACGAGCTAAACCTCAGTGATGCATATATGAATAATTCTTCAATAATGTCTTAATTTTTTTTTCTAAGTCCTTTCTCTCTCTCCTCTTGGAAGTCATACTTGCTCCATTAGGACAAAAAAAACCCCCCAAATTAATAGAAACAGTATTTAAACCAAGTAATGCTTCCTCCTCATTTTTCAGAGGATTTTTAGTTTGACAGTAAGGAGATTAATCTAGACTCCTGCTCTGCCACAGTGGAAATCTAATGAACAGTAGAAAAAGCCATAGCAGCTTCAGATGCTTTCTTGACTGTTTCCAGATACATTTCAATATTTGCTGATGTTAACTGCACTCATAGAAAGTTTATCATTCCTCCCTGGAACAGTGCTCATACAAAAAATTATCACACAAATCCATTCAATGAAGCATTCAAAAATCCACTGAACTTAAGCATTCACTAGATTTAAGCATTTAGATTAGCTTGGGACTACCCTAACCATTAAACACTTTGGTAAAAACTTGATATCCTCACTCCGGATCAGTAGTGCACTCTATCCCTTCTTTAAACATCATGTATGAACAAAGGAGTGCTTCATAAAGCTCCATGTCAACAGTAGAATCTGTGTGCTATTTAAGCCTGCCCTGTCTCCCAAAGAGTAGACATGACACTATACTCAGGTTGCAGTTGAATAAAGGGAATTCTTTTCCAAGAAATTTAACACTGAAAGGGAATTTCTGCAACAAATACTGTGTCTAGTAGACACAAATAAAAGAGTGAGACATGGATAGAGATTCTTATGAAATCTAATTTTGCAAATTCATCGTACTAAGAGTGATGTGAACCTGCATTACCCAGCTCTTAAGAGCTGCAGACCAGAGATAGGATTCAAGGGAGAGAACTGTAGTCTCCTTCCTCTTAAGAAAGATGCAGATGTATTAATAGATGAAACAACATGGCAGCAGAAAGCAGAGAACCTCCTAACTAAAACTAATATATTTTCAAGAAAGAAATTCATTTAGGCACGTAATTGTGATATTAAAACTCAATTATTAGATATTACACCTGTGCTTGTGTCACATTAAACTTCAGAGCCTTTTGGAAAACTCTTCTTGATTGATCACCTAAGAAAATAATATATCACATGCATGGAACAGACAGGTTCCTCTCTCCAGTAAAATTGTCATTATTGATCATTTCAAGTAAGCATATGAGGATGGTAGAAGAGATCAAAGGATATCATCTGTGTGAGAATAACTTTCAGACTGTAGTAACCTGCAGTGGTGTGTCAGGTCTATCCTATAAAATAAGTCTGGAAAGCAAAAAAAATACTCAGGTGTTTTGCTGATTTGTCTGGGAGATCAAAACCACTACAGCTTTTACTGGGGTAAAAAAAAAAAAAGGCCGGGGGGGAGGAAGCAGAGTATAAGGAGGGCATGTTGTTACAGATTTTATTCACAGTTCTTCCCAAGAGAGCTCTGGAGAGATTCCCTTTCCAAAAATCATAACTGATCTCAGAGACCCTTGAAAAGCCTAAGTGAAGTCCTCCTCATAAAATATCCTTTGTCTGCCAGAGGAAAATGTTTCTGATCAATGTCTCTACAATAAATGTTGTATTGGAATAACCAATTTTTTTTTCTTTTTTTTTTT
>KZ505664.1:373453-387356 GCA_002844005.1 Limosa lapponica baueri | reverse complement strand
ATGCCCTAGTGATTATGAGATGGCCAAATCGATGACTATGATAAAAATAACCACAGTGTACCACATTACTTTATTTGATAATACTGTTAACATTGGCTTTCTTAGAAATAGGGATATAATGAACTGTACCGGTCAATTCATTTTTTCAATGGAACATTAAATATTTTTAACATAAACAAAGTATGTGAACCTCATTTTCAAAGTAGTATAATACTCAAACTCCTTGAGCAATTCTGATACAAAAACTATGACAGGATGTTCAAAAACATATGCCTACTAATGGGAAGATCAGGATCCCTTAAGCGTGTTAAATAGTGTTGTACCTGCAGTTTGCCTTCTAGAGGTTCACTCCTTCAAGACTCAGTTGTTCAGTGTTTCCAAACTGTTTACACCATAGCCAATCCTATTTATTTTTTGCAGGCTCTCTCTCACCCTTATCATTTATATATTTGTAAAACTTCTTCAAAGGCAAGATGGTGCTTTGAACTCCTTGTTAAGTTTTTTGGGGGCTGATGATATGGACCAGGGAACCTCTGGGCTGAGTTCTTCTTCAGAAAAGTGAAAAGGACGACAAAAAGGATAATTTTACTCTGTGTGTCTTTGTAGCTTTTCAGTTTTAACCAAGATTCAACTATTACAGGGATGGATACACCTTTCATGCCACCTGCATGGTTGTGGCACCCTGAAAAGCAGCTCAGCTCTTACAAAGTTAGCAGCAGCTTATTTCCTTGACAGAAGGAAGGGTGGAACAGAAAGAAGTGTGGTCACCTAAGGGGTTTCACCACACAGGGAAAGGATTACAGATTTGGAGTGGTAACAACAACCCAGCCCTCCATGGCAACATAAACTTGGAAACTGATTCTGCTCCTGCTCAGAAGGAAGTGAACTGCAACCAAATTGTAGGTCACACAAACAGAAATACAAAGGTATTACACTCAAGCCTAGGTGGCTTGAATGTTGTTTTCCGGTGTCTAGAGTGACAAGTGATTTCATCACTTGAAGAAGCCTCAGAAAGAACAACCTCTCTAACCATTCTCTATTATGAGAAATCATGGACTAGATAAGGATTGCAAGGAACTTGTAACCCTGATATTGTCAGGGACATGATCTTGGATCTGGCTTTTCTCACAATGCTTTTATAACTGAGCAGAAATAGCTTCAGTAACAATTCCTGTTTGAACTGTGACTCTCTCAAATAGCAGAAATAGATTAAAATGCTATACTTTATATACACTAGCTTCCACAGGCATCTTGGGAAGTTTTCGATTTTCACTCTGCAGATTTCTGCAGGAATGAGAACACAAAGACTTAACTGCTGTTTTCTCTGATAAAAATGAATCCAAGTCCTAAAGATCAGATTTAAATATTCTTAAAATCGGGAATGATTGGATGTGAGGTATTTCTTTAGAATGCACCATTGATCTTTGTTGTGCTGTACTTAGTAGAGTGCACTACAGGATAGATGATCCATGAGACAGAAATAAATGCCCTTGCCATATCAAACTTCCAATACAAAAAACTTCCCAACTCCTTCGAATGTAATTAAAAAAGGGACTGGATGGTGTGCAGTTACTAGGTTGGTGGAAAAGAGAAGGGTTTTCACAGATGACTGGTGTGTTAAGAAGAACCCAACTAACAGCAACAGAAAGGTTCTTCCAAACACAAAGGCATAGTTACAATGCTTATAACCATTTGATCTTTGCTTCATGACGCTATTGTTAAATCAAGATGTCTTGTATGTGTCTCACTCATGGAGTGAATCAATTTTGATTTTCTTAAATTAAAGATATTTCTGAAACAATGCATTAGAACATGATATGCTATTCTGTTAAATCCTCAGAAAAAGTCCCCTTCTGATGGAGAAAGTTTTAACTGTGCTTTATTTCTAGACCATTATGTGTGTAATTACAATAGGGGAATTCCCACAACACTGTATAGAACACTTGATAGTTATCTCTTTGCCACAGAATACAATCAGTATTTTCAGGGAGCAGCAGATCAGAGTCCTAGCAAAGTAGCTCCAAATCCAGCAGTAGCCCAGAGTTGTAAAAGCCCCTTCCATTCCAAAATCAGAATATCAGAAATCTTGCAAGGTTTGATTTTCTATTGTTTAAAATCTTGTGTAGTAATTGTGTTGTAATTTAAGTATGGTTTCAATGCACCTCAGATATTTTTGGAGTAGAACACACGGCGGCTGGAATCAATTTGGCCAAGGAAAAAGCTAAGAAAGAAGTTGTTTCACCTTAATTCTAGTTCCAAAGGACTTCCTGACTACTTTTTTTTCCCTTACACATACTTGTTTTGATATTTTGAATGGACAAGATCCTATTTATTGGTTCATATTCTTCTCTATTCTATAGCATATTAATATGGCACCACTAAGCATGAATAATATATATTTTTTTAAATCTTTTGCTTTGACATTTCTTGTTTTCTGAGTTAAATAAAACAAAAAGGGTTTACATAATATAACAAATTGTTCTGTGTGTTGCCATAGGCAGTGGAATGTAAATAATATACTGATGCTACCTAACATTATTTTGTAACTGACCAGCAACATTCAGCTAGCTCAAAGGACAAAAGTAAAATTAACAATAGGTATTTCATAAAGTTTCTGGCTAGCTCCTCAGGCAATGAACATCAACATGCCTTTACTGATTTCTGATTATCTGGCCCTTCATTGCAGGACGTATGTGAGCGTACACACAGAACCGAAAGGTGTGAAATACTGCAAAGCTTTAGCTGTCAGGAAATACTCACTCTGCAAACAGTCAGCATTTAGAAGGTCTTGGCACTTCTCATGGCATTTGACACCACATTCGGTGCATCTCATGCCTTGTCTGGCTATGCCCCAAAGTAGACCTTCACATTCATAACAATATGTAGGAGTTGTAGCTGTCCAAACTTCAAAATTATGAGGTGTAGTTGATGATATTGGATAGATCAAAGCCTGCAATGTCTTCTTGAAAACATGTATTTTCTGTTGGGTAAAAGAAAATAATAATCAAGACTTTGGTTGAAGTATTGTTCAATACAAGTGAACTGGAGCTAAAGTATCATTACACTTGCAATGTTACAAAATATCAGAATATACATAGAATTATGAACTAATTTGCAAAATACTGATTTACTCATTTTGCCTTGCACTTTGAAGACAAAAGAACCCTAGATGACTGTTTTGACTGATTACAGAAACAGGAGAGTTAAGTTGGAATCAGGTCAGTCAATTAACTGGAGTCCTATGTATGTTTTATATTTTGAGGCAGAAAATAAAAAAAATAAAAAAAAAATCATTAGCGTTACATTCACTGATGCATTTTAAGTAACTACCTAACACATTACTTCAGAATGCTTAAATACTTCCTATGGGAACTTAGGCACACTGCACAAAATGTACTTTGATTATATACAGTACTATCCTCATCAAATAAAACCAGCCAATTTTATGGTTCCATTTTGTCCATATTCCTATAATAGCATACTCACTACTTCCTTTTCAAGCATCAAGATGTTTTTTACCTACAAACAAGAATGATCTGTACTCCCAAAAATCCACACCCGTTTCTTGGACTGTTCTGGCTTAGGACACATGACCAGTTCTAGCAGGAGAACAACTATCAGGTATTCACTGATTAGTACTGCAAACAACCTGAATCTCAGCTCTTAGTGCTTAGTAAGAAGAAAACACAGTAGAAACAAAGTAGTCCGTAAAGTTTTGGACATAAAACATAGGCTTATATGGCCACAATGGTCTAGGGATTTTTTTTCATTCGAGCTTTTTTTTCAGGGACCCAGATTTTCTAAATCCAATTGATTTATTGGGAATAAGAAAAACTCAGGAACCTGCAAGGCAGCACTCAGAACCACAAAAAAAAATAAAAATGAAAAGACTTTTTTTTTTTCCTCTCTCCAGTAAATGTACAAATGGCTGCCATGAGTGTATCAGAAGTTCTAGACCTGTTCCCTTATAAATGAATAAATTGCTTCTTTTAGAAATAACTGTACTAAAAGAGGTATCACACTGGGAAGTGGGATATTTCGGAAAGTCTGTCTGTCCTACCATCCCTTCATCTTGTTTGTATATAATGCAATGCAGCTGTAGTGCTGGTTGTCTAGCTGTAGCAAACGGGGAAACAACACTTTGGAATTGGTTTGTCCTCATGAGCTTTAACATCATTGCCACAGTTCTGATAGTATAGAAAGCAAGGCTTATTCAGTTAAGCATTTGTTAACGTCCCCATAATTTTAATATTCAGCTGTGCTAAGTAAATGCCAATTGCAAGATACTAGCCTCTCTAACGTCTGTGAAGTTAATACTTTGATACTGCTTAAAATGTCTTTGGATCAGTGCCTGGGAACATACAAACTCACTGTGTCACGAACATGTTATACCAGAAGGATAGCAATGTCAGGTGGCAAAGCTCACAGCATTTAACCTCAGGTTTGGAGTTAAGTGATAGTTAATAAAAGGCATTAGCTCAAAGAATTACCATTCTGTGTCTCATCAGCCAAATAACCTGCTTCCATCAGTCACTAATATTCCCTCCAGGAAAAGCTGAGGGAGAGTCAAAACCAGAAAACCAAAAATCAGAGTAATAACTCGCCCAAAGGAGATTTTCTTTCTTAACTCTCATCTGTGACTGCACTTCTTCATCTGGTTTTGTGGAGAGTATCTGGAGAGTTCTTTTATGGCTGAAAATGTCTGTTCTTTTTGTTTTCAAATCTTGCTTTACTCAGTTTTGATGATGCCTTAGGACATAATGTTCAGCTGGCTACTTACAGACCAAGTAGAAAAGTACTACTCTTCACTTGTTTTAAATATCTTGCAAGTGGTTTTACTGGCTGTATCGTTACATTTGTCCTTTAAAGAGTACCTACTTCCCTTTAGTATGTTTCGTGAGGGCTGGCATAAGACAGGCTTCCCTTGTTCACCTGTTTTTACATTTTCTCATCAAATGAGCTTTTACGTATCTCAGTTGTATTTGCTGTCTGCCTTTGGACTTATGTTTTTATTTAAAGATTTCTTGAGAAATACCTATTTTTGGACCACAATTTTTCATATGGCCTCGTTCAAACGGAGGCCAAAGAGTATAATGGCTTAAAAATACATTCAACTTATTTTTCCCACTCCATTTCTCCTGAGCCATAGTTCATTAGGTTCTCCTGATTGACAGCAAGCACTGGAGAAACGTTTGCATTGAGCTGTCCACTGGGATTTGCTGCGTTCTTTTTTCCTCCTGAACAGTACCACCTAAGTCAGGATCTATAATTGCTGTCTAAATTATTCTTTCTTGTCCTGCATTTGTTGGCAATTAATATTGCAAACATATATCCAAAACTTGCACCTTTAGCCCACCAAAGTCACAGCCTGGTAGTTTTGGTATGAGGGGAGGAATGTAGACAAATTGTTGTATTTATTGTCATAAAAGGTAGTAATACTTATAAATGGTTTTACTTATTTGTTTGTTTAGTAGACATCTTTTCGTAAAGCATATGGAGTATGTTATGGTCTTTTACTGAACTTAGATATTTTCATAGCAGTTATAGATGGAAAAAGTCTTTTTTTTGTACCCATTGCATGGCATAAGTTTGTTCTCTATAATTTTCCTTCAGCCTTTAACTTCTTTTCCATAGATCTTCATTCTATCAACCCTTGTTGTTATTTTGAGAAAGTAGAACAAAATAACTACTGCCTCTACTGAAAGATCATTTCAAACATCAGCTGTTTCCTACCTCATCAATCCATCCCTGAGCACTACCAGTTTGTTCCTTTATGACTACCATATAAGCAGAGAAAGTTCCCAGTAAATCAAAGAAGAGTGATGGATGTATGTATACTTGTGCTATGGGTTTCAGTTCTCAGAATATCTGTCAATATAGTCTTCTCTTCCATTCTTCCACTATGGAGCTTAACGACAGCATAAGAAAAATTCATCACTTCGTATATTTAAATGTAGGATATACTCTAGAAGGCTATGTTTCTTCAAAGTTAAAGTTCCTTCAAATTAGTGCTTTTGCCTAGTTTAACCATGCAAATCTGCTTGTATCACACTTCAAGTATTCCTGAAGAAAATAGCACCTCTTTTTTTTTTTTTTGCTTAAAAGAAATTTCTTTTGCAAAATATAATTGAAGTCAGTAATGGAAAACAACAACACACAGGGTTTACTAGCTACAAGAATATGATTTTTCAAAAGATTTTCTCAGTCACTTCTTGTACAAATTGAATATTTCTTGATCTAGAATCAC
Organism: Limosa lapponica baueri; assembly: GCA_002844005.1. Taxonomy (NCBI): domain Eukaryota; kingdom Metazoa; phylum Chordata; class Aves; order Charadriiformes; family Scolopacidae; genus Limosa; species Limosa lapponica. The sequence continues at coordinate 381,109 of KZ505664.1, read as the reverse complement.
ATGTGTTATTAGCAGGAGTTACATTTACAAAATCAAGTAATGTCCCAGACACCTGAGGACAAGGAAAAATAACAATAATAACACAGAAACCTTCTTGCAGAGCCCTGTCCTGCAAATTGTACTCATGGTGGGATGAAGAGAGACAGATGCTGAAAGGCTGCACATAAAGCACGGTGCAGCTGGACAATTTAAAAAGCAAAGATTTCCACAAATAATTTTGTAAAACAAAGGTTTCTTGCTTAGTCTCTTCTGACTGTCATGAATGGGACTCATCAGAAGCAAACCTGGTCTTGTCACTGTGGATCAGGCAGCAAATTCTGCTCAAGATCCCTGAAAGTTCCTACACAATAAACAGAATGCTTATACACTTATCCAGTTTGGAGTGTCTAAGGCTAAAACAGTTTCTCAAGAGCTCTGAACAAAAGTTTCTCTGTTATTTAAATAACTTAAACCTGCCGTTGAAAACACTTACCATTTCATCATTGTTTATGGAGGTTCGGATGAGCATGCCCATGGAAATACCAGATTTTCGAGCTGCAAGTGTCTATTAAATGCAAATAAAAAACTATTAAAAATTATACTAGTAACTCCAATTGTTGAATCTAATGGAAGACAAACAGCACTTGATTATGGCACTGGATTTAAGCAAAACTGTAGATGTTACAAAAACTTTTAGTTAATGTTTGCAGCACACAACTTTTAAGGTTTCAGTACATAATGCAGGCACGCTTTCCATCATCGTTACGATTTTTTTCAGCAGCGCCTAGCTGAGCTGCCATTTCTAATATAAAACCTGTTATTTAGAGGTTTATGATTCAGTTTTTTTAAACCACAGGCTGTCACTATTTTTCCGCTTTGCCAACCAAATTAATGTAGTACAAGGATAGGCATCCTGCCCTAATTTGGAAGCTGTCTGTGCCTGCAGCAACATGGGAGACCATTTTGCAATAGTCTTATGGTTCAAGTTGTCAGTCTGGATAATTTTTCATAACTCACTGAGCATTTTTAAAATGTGTGTATGTATATAAAATGCTACTTAAATAAAAATTCTTTGGGAAACATAAAAGTAATTTTTTCCTTACAGACAATATTCATTCAATACTATGAACAGCTATATGGAGAAATACTCTGGTTCTTAGAGGGAGAAAAAAGGCTGGAACTCTGTCTCAATCTGTCTTCTTTCACCTACATGATGTTAAGGGTCTATTAACACCTCCCAGCCACGAAAACTACATCCCTGGTTGTAGAGACAATCTCATTTGCTCTACTAGAGTACATACAAAGAAGGCACACAAAATAAAGTATTTTTAATATAAAAAAACAAGGTTATTTTTTCTTCCTTAATGCAATATCCCTGTAATTTTAATGGGTTCTTGAGAATTACTTAGAGAGTATAGCAATCAGAAGGAAAAAGAACCTGGGGAAATGAGTTCTGTGTGTTTCACAAATAATTTTTCAACCCTACATATCACTTCCGCTACCAGTTGTCCTTTTGGCCTGACAGAAACAGGTAAGATTTATTCCAGTGTAGAAAATATTAACCAAATTATAACACTGCGATTTTACTGTATTTTACCTGCAAAATTGGGCTCATGCATCCTTCCCCCTATTCTAAATCATTTCAAGCTTGCCAGTATACTTGTGCTTTATTTCCGTTCTTCCATATTCCAGCATCTGCTTTGTCATACATTGCTGTCCTCGTAGTCTAGCAGTGTGAGGATGATCTATTATACCACCCACTAAACATAAGTATGTTGTTGCCTTCATTGTGAGGATACAGATTTTTCACCTTACTGTGAGCTGGATATTCTGTAGCCCACCATTATAGAGCTATTACAGCACAAGTTTCAATGATATTTTGCGTGTGACATTCTTATTTTTGTGAAATACATATTGGGTCAGAAGCAATTTAGGCTTATATCAGCAGAGGAACCGTATCATTAATCTTTGGATGGACAGACAATTCCAATTTCTTCCCATTTTATAATTTTAAACACTGACATAATTTAAATGGATTTTTTTTTTAGATGTAGAGATATTAAGACTGTTAATTTTAATTTAAAATGTTTACTTTCCCCTAAGAACATACCCATTCAGTTTTCAATAAGTTTCCCTTGACAATAATTAAACTTGCAGATAGACACAAAATTATTAATATTGTAAAACCAATTATAGGGTAAGAAGCCATCCTTGGCACAGAAATATTTGATTTGATTCCTCAATTACAGTTGAGGAATCCTATTCCTATTCCTATTACAGTTAACATGGGATGCAAAGAACCCCTTCCTTTTTTTTCTTTTTCCTTTCTTTTAAACTTTCAACAGTTTACTAAGCCTATGCCATCAATTTGCTATCAGTTTTCCCACTGTTATTAATAAAAGTAAATTATTCTGTTTGTTTCTCTATCACCATCTTTCCTTCAATTTTTGTGAATATGGGAAATTACACTGGTGTTTGCAAGTGAGACTAGCAAATTTGAGAGGAAAGATTAAACAGAGCCCAGGCTTTGCTTTTTCAAACTTTTTGTGACAAAACCAAATGCTACAGGATCCACACATCAGAGTGAGAAATGGCAAGAAAAAATGTGTTGGGAACATTAAGAAGAAAAGAAAAAATTTCATCATCAGTAAAGTTTTAAGTTTAAAAAGATTCATTTTAAAAGCACCCATTTTCTGATCCCTCTTGAAGCACAGGTTTCTTCTCTAAGTCTTGGAAAGTAGGTATTTACATTTACTAGCCTGCAGTTTTATAGTTTTGACCTCTATCCTTCAGGTCTAAAATATACAATCCTAGCCATTTCAGGCTAGAGAGGAATATGGACTACTTGTTAGGGCAGGAATACAAAGGGCATAACAACATTAACCTCAAATACAGGGTAGCAAATGATACTGTCTTCTGTCCTCCAGCAATATATCAGTTGAGGTACATGAGCCAGCAGGAGAACTGCAGTTTCATGCTGTCAGTAAAAGTCAATAAACAGATACTATTTCCTGTGTCAAAACCAAAAGTAGGGAAGCCATTTTGACCCTGTCACATGTCCTTGAGGCACAGTTCTCCCAAGGGCTACTCCTGGAATCATATACCTTAACCATTTTGCTCCTTAATCAGAAATGCGTCTAAAATCATAGTACAGTGTCCTATGTAAGATAACAAAGCCTAATAGGAAACAAATAATTAGGCTATTCTTAAGAAAGTGTTTGTCATGTTGGAAGGATAATAGAAGAAAGTGATATCTAGAGGAATTTGAGATAAACCAGTAAAGTTAACAGTCATTATGGATTAAATTTACAGGGATTTTAGTGAAAAAACCTCACAAGGATTATTTATGTATCACAAGGACAGTTATGTATCATTGTCAGAATAAACTGCATCTTCAAGAGAAAGCCCATAAATAAAATGTTCCTGTTCTGCAATACAGTTGCTGGTGATAATTCAACAGCTTGAAGCACCGAACAAAACCAGAGCAGTGTCTGTTCTTAAGGATGTAAAGAAGCAAGGAGGAGTGAGTATTTTGGAAAGCGGAAGGGAAAAATGCTGCCAGACTCACTTATGGGTAGCAGTGACAGGTTATGAATGTAGTAAGAAAACTCTTCCTCCTACTGCCCTTCTGTTTTTAAATAGTAGCAAGGAAGTAAGGTAAGTGCAGCTTTGGAAGTCCAAATTGCCAGAGCGTCCAAAGAACATGGTAACCCACAGGAACCTGAACACTACTCTCCTTTAACAGGACACAAAACTTGTTCAGGTGTTTACACTTGCTTACCTTCTCAAACTGACATTCAGATACTACCTCATGTCTCTCCTTATATGAGAATTTGACCTGCAGAGTGTAAAGATCTCTAAGTAGGTACTATTGCATTGTGAACATATGGACATATTTATTGAAAAAAAAAAAAAGAAGAGATGATAAAGCAGAACATCATCTATTTAATTTTAAAATGTTTTTTCCAAATCCCTGATACAGGATTTAAAATAACTTAGTCTCCTTTGTGCTCAAGTCCCTTTAGACCCCCTAAAAACTATCTTACACTATCTACTAGATAAACTATCTACACTATCTTATGTATTACCTCAAAATTTGTTTTAGTAGCTTAAATAAATAAATTAATATAATTAGAAGTCATTCTAGCAAAAACATTGAAAAGTGGTAACCATGAGTAAAAGAGAATTACACTCAAGCTACAATTAAAGGTTAAATGAAAAATTGTGTGTGTGAAAAAAGAGCCACCTGCCATGATGAAATAAAAGCAAGCAGTGGTTTGAGCAGCTAAAGTAGCAGGGAGGAAGAAGCAGTCAGGCTAACGTTTTGCAGCTGCTCATGAGTGCTGGTTGTGCCATGCAATACTCATTCCTCTGTTTTTACAGAGGGTTTCTGTTTTCCTGATCATCTTTTCCTTCATATTTTTTTTTCTTTAAAAGAATCTATAGGCCGCTATGACCAGGAAAAAAAAAAAGTTGAACACAAAATATTTGTTACCACTTTACAAATATTGTATTTTTAATGCATTGTAAAAGTTACCCACTAGAGGCGAATCTTAAAAAAATTTACTGTTTTCAGCATTTAAAAGCTGCACGATTTCAGAACTGTTTCTTTTTGAGTAACTACAGGTAATTTATCATTCTAGGGATCTTGACTTTATTAAAGACAGATTTGTACTCTGTTGCTTGAGGGAGAGGGGGACAGGAAGGAGAAAGAAATCACTCGAAAGGAAAAACGCTATTATCTGAAATTACTTATCCCCTTCCCATAATTCTTCTTTTTAAAAAGCTGATGTCTGATACTGAAATGTTCAACACAACTGCAGTATTCAGCCCAGCCAACAGATTTAGAAAGGAAATAGCAACTCAGCTTAACTATACAATCATCACTGGACACCACTGTAATACCATTTACTTTTTCTTCATATTTGTTTTCATAGCACAGACACAACAGCATGCCCCATCTAGCCTCTAAGATCATTCTGAATATTAAGGTTAGTCAGAAATGACACGGAAAACAATGAATACAAACAAGTTCATCAATAATTTCTTAATTTCCCCACAACTAATTCTTAATTCCTGGAACACAAAGGTGTGAAATAGAAGAATGTAATGATATTATTATGATTTCCAGTTAGTAGAATTAAAAAACCCCATAAATATACAAATACTGTTCGACAGTTTTTACGGTTTATCTATTTAATGTATCAATATTAAAATATTTAATCCAATTTTTATATTATTGATTAAAGAAGTTAAGAAAATGGACTGAGATATAATGTAGAATAGTCCAGATATTTAGCTTTTATCTAATGATTACTCTGACACTGTACAAAAACTGAGAATGTGGCAGCTGTGATTTACATGAATGTCCTCAATCTTAAGAGTTTAAACTGCCATAATCAAGTTCTAGCCTCTATAAATGCTTTTGTTCTGGAGACACTTAGATTAAGAAGAAATATCAGTGGATTATTGTTTTAGTTGAAATGGGCAATTGTTTCATCTGGTGTGTTCACTTCAATAGTACGAACAAAACAGTCTGTTTTACAACAGCAGCAAGGATTCACAAATTATTCTTGTGTTCTTATAAACAAATGATAAGGCTAAGTAATAATACATTCTTGAACGATCAAAAGAAGAAATTTTCCTGATTACAGTGATTGTACAGTATAAAGTCACCTTTAAATCAAATGAAACCAGGAATTTTCTAGAGTTTCCATAATATTTGAAATGATGACTTGAATTAACAGAAGCAAAGACTAAAGCCTAGTGAAATACAAAAATAGAGCTGGCTGCCTTTGTCTATGAATGGGCAGATCACCAGACCTATTTCGCCACCGTGAGTTAAGTACTTCTAACCTCCACCATAATTATTGCTATTCCTCTCGCTAGTTGTAGTCCCACTTCAAATAAAAGCTCTAACTAACATAAAAGAGAGAACGTGCTTGTTTAAAAGTAGTGCAGAAGGTTTTTTTACAGCAATTACATCAGCAAGTGCTCTTGACTCTCTTTTCTGGCTCCACATTAAAGAGAGGTCTGTTCAAGCCCTAGGTATTGTTAGTCAAACAGCTTTCTGTATTGTTACTCCACTTGAATGATCACTTCTCTTTTCATGGTCTTTCCCTCCTATAAAGATACATTCTTCTAAAACTCTAATAATGACCCACAGTGGAACTCATGACTGCAGCTATTCCTGTAGATGGATTTCGACTACCTTATCATCTCTAATGACCGAGTCCAAAACAAGCAGGGAAAGTAAAGAGTCCCCATGCATTAGTTAAAAAACTTATCTCAGAGATTTAGGAGAAAGAAGTAGTAAGGCTGCCGTTGAAAACTGGATTTTTCAAAATGTGGATTTGTGGAAACAAATGGGAGTGAAAGATAGAATTTTAAGAAGATGTACATCATTTTGATAAACCTTACATTGAGATATCATGCTGAAAGCATGAAAACTGATGCAGAGAAACTGGAAGCGCAAAGGGACTAGGAAACTAAGGAGGGACATTTCCAAGTGCCAAAGCTGGTGGAAAAAGAAACTATTTCCATGGGTCATTAATTTAGTTACTAAAAGACTCTTATGGACTGTGGTGTAGTTTGTTCATTTGCTTTGGGAAAATCGCTTTTTGCAAGAGAGATCAAAGAATTCAGTTGACTGATAGAAAAGAATGTAAAAGTAGGGAACACCTTCAGCCTTTATCTAGGTATCTAATGCTGTTCAGTTCCACAGGGGAAGCATCACGATTGGGTCCTAAATAATCTGCTCGTATCATTAGAAAGGATATTTGGAATACATAGATAACTTTTTAACATAATGTTATTCTAATAATTTTGGCATATATGATGCAGAGAATACGACATTCGGCATAAGGCCCAACTTCACTTAGGATTATAAGGTCATAAAATAGCTTTTCTATTTTTCAATAAAAGGTCAGCATAAAAAATGACATTCATGAAATTATGACATTCATGAATTATTATGAACATTTTAGAACATTTATCAGTATAAAAGCACTTACCATAGCCTGAAAAATCCAGCCGAGACAGGAAAGAAATTATAAAGAATATTAATAATGTCAGGTTTATTGCAACAAAAGAGGGTATCAAATGACATCTATTTCAGTCAGTGTCAAAAGAGTCTAGCACTCATTTCTACCAATATTATTTCTATATTTCTGACAGTATCATGTAAATAAACATAAAGATTATTTCCTATGTATCAGATCTTAAAAGGACTTGAGAATTAAGCTGCTGATTTAAATAAGATATTTTGGAATCAACCTATTACAAGCTCAGAACTTACAGGAGATTGCTTAAAATGCATATACCTTCAAATACAAATAATCTTTCAAAGACAAAGATGACCCACACTAAGTCTGAAATAAATTCCTCTCAAGTTGGTAAAATTGTTTTAGGTTTACAGCTACAGAACTTAATTTTAATATGATTTACTATTTTAAAGAAGTATATAGTTAAAAACCATATAGTTAAGTGCTATATACTGTAAGTCCATAATTATTAAATTCCAGAATAAATTTCAATTTTAAAACCCTGCAATTTCTGCTTGTTAAAGGTAGAATTCCTTCAAGAGGAGTCATCCTTCAATGACTGAACAGCAAAGTAGTAATCATTACATTGTAATCATTGACATATAACAATAATATATATAATATATTATATTAT
>KZ505664.1:291783-354761 GCA_002844005.1 Limosa lapponica baueri | reverse complement strand
TGATGGTTGGACTAGATGATCTTAAAGGTCCCTTCCAACCTAGACAATTCTACGATTCTTTACTACAACTCCCTAAGCCTCCCATAAACAGACATAAACCTTTAAGTAAACAAGAAATTAAAAATATTCACTGGTTCAAATAGACTTTAAGGTTCCACTAATAAGAAGTTCCAGATATTAAAAGGCTGTGTAACGTTCAACATACCCACTAAATGCTGGCTCCTTTTGAAAATGGTTCTCAAGTATCCACTGATGTTAGTCCCCAGACAGGGGCATGTGGAGTGAGGGAGGCTTATTTAGTATTCTTTCAACTGCCCTCAAATAAGCCCCCAATTTATTTTCTGTCCACATACCAGTTTAAAGGTGTTGAGAAGGCTAAATAAAATTACCAATATGGGTTTATTAACACTGCATAATTACTATTCAAACTCGGTCTGAAAACTAACAGATCATAAAAGTTGAACTTTACACTTTTATCAACTGTTTTCAAATTAACACATGGACTGATTTATCCATTTTAATAGCAGTGTTGCCCCCATAACTTACCAAACAACAGGAATTCATCATAGAAGATAACTAGTTTCTATATCCAAACTTCCTAGGAAAAAAATATCTAAAGGATGCTGAAAAGGCAGATTCTTCCACCATGAAAGATAAACTAGCAAGGAAGATATAAATGTGAAGACAGACCTTTGCTTTTTAGCTTATGATACCATCAGAAATACAGCTGGACAATAGTCTCATCAGTCAGCACAGATATTTCTATCAAAGAAGTTCAGAAGATTCCCCCCCCAGCCCCGCCTCCAGTCATAAGCACTCTTCAAGCCTTTTGTCATTATTTAACTTTTGCATTTTTCTAAGCAGCAGAGCATCATCCTAATATACTTCTCTTTCTTTAAAGACTGCAAAAATTTAGTTCACAACCACCCCCCCATCATAGCACAAGAACTGTAATAAGCTCATAAAAATCTAAACTGTTAGGAAGCCCTAGGATTAAAATGGTATTACGTATACGACCTTGATTTTTTTATAGCACCAAATTGGAAAAAGATTTAAAGTTCATTATTCTCTTGAAGTACCATTTTAATCTTTAATTCTACAAAACAGTTGCAAGAATGTCAAACTGAGTGATAATTACGTCATTCCTAGAAGCAAACCCTTTAGACATAATACTTGCTGGAATTAGATAACAATACAGCTGTTTCATGGAAATAACGTGTAAAGTACCCATACTCAGAAGTAGTTTGTAGTCTGAGCTGGACAATTCTAATTAGTATGCATTGCTAAGAACGGGAAATAAAGGATGAAAACCAAGGTCAAATAAAAGCAGCACATTAAAGTAGTAGGTTGTTTGTCCAAAACAATAACACAAATTAAGCCATGCTAAAATAATAAATGCTGTACCCAGAAACTACTATTATCACTACAGAATAGAATATTTCAGTGTGCAAGCCTAGAGTATGTTGTGTTGCTGAACCATGTTCTAGGAAGACATACTGTATAATGCTTGAAAGATAATATTAAAGCTAGCACATCATAAGAGATGAGTGATGCTTGTCTGACAAAGAGAAGGTCAAACTTGAATAAAGCTTGGTTGACAGGAGAAATAGAAGAATTGCTGCTAGCACTTTACTAGCAGTGATGTAGAAAAATTACTAGCGGATACATTGAGAGCCAGAACGGGAGGTCAGCTTGGGGAAGATAAAAAACTGCATTTCTGTTTTTATTAATAAACTAGTATGTAAATCTGAAACAAGAGGACATGCTTTAAAAACGTCTCTGGTCTTTAGAAATTGAGTCTCATTAGACTTCTAATGGATCTTGTTTTCTATTGTCTTTCAACAGCTACTAGATACTTCTACCAACTTCTGAAACTTACCTCTAAAAGAATAAATTATTGACTATCAAGAGAACTATTTGATTATAGAACATGGTATGATACTAGTGCTTCTTAATCTTTGGTGGTCTCAAAAAAACTACAGTCCTCTTGAAGACTGGGCTTTCCTGCCAGTCTCTGGCTTGTCAGAGCAAGGGTAGGGAATAAAATGCAGAGATCATTTTAAGCACTCTGTTCTGACCCCAGAACACATCAGAATGGTAAAGCATACATTATCCATAAAGGATAAAGAGGCATATTTTAGATCTTTTGATACAAATGGTAACAGAAAATGGAACCAAGTAATTAATTATAGCTTATGAAAGCAATCAGATAATTGATCATTGCAAGTCTTTCCATATCACAGCCAACAGCACAAAATATTTGACTTTGATGGCTATATCACGGTCTTACTTGCAAGCTGAAGTCCCACTGTAATTTTTCCAAACAAATCCAGGCAAACAGCCACTTGGTTTGACACCAACTGTGAGAGAACTCCCTCAGGACTCAAACAAAAGCATGTTTCTTGGTACTTCATACACTGAACAGGAGGATTTCACCAAGGCATGGAAGTTGGTTTGTGGCAACAGCATAGACAGAAGAGACAGTAGGGCAGGAATGTTAAATGGCTGACTGGGACATAGAAGTGAGCTGCTGATGATCTTGGGCAACAAAGAGTACGTGTGCAATAGCAATTAGTTTAGCACCATAAAAGCAGATCAGAAAGTCAAAGTGGTTGGTGCTGAAGACGCAAAGTCCACACCACAAATGTTTGGGAGACATTTACTTCATACCAGTTCTATTTTTGGCCCTGTGGACTGAAAGTCCATTAGTTTCCAAGCACATGAGGTGTGATCTTGGAGATCAACATCTGCCTTGATTTCATCGCTAAAATATCTAGATCACACTCAGACATTCCAGTGGTCAAACTAAATATGATGAACTGGGAAGACTGAGAGATTTGCTGTTGTAAAATAAAATGCTAATGGTGGTGAACCCATATGTCATATAAATATCTTACTGTTAAAGACCAAGAACAATATATACACCTAGGATCAAGAACAAAGGACCAGAACATAATGTCTAGGAAACAGTCACATATTTCACAGGCTATCATGTTCATAGCTGTATAGTATGAACATCATACAATGTATATGAAGCTGTTTCGCCTCTTGTGGGGTTGTATTCATTTCCTAGTTAAGATTTAAGGAACTATCTAAAATAGTGTCAAAAATTGTCTTCAAAAAACCCAAACTAGGAGGCTAAAAAAATTAGGTAAGTCAAACTAATTTCAAGACTTACAGTAGTGGAAGAAAAAATGAGTCAATATGTAATCACACACAGAATAAAAAAATGACATCATCCAATGTTGCTTGCCAAGATAAGACAAAGAAATCAGATTTTCTTCTGTTGATAACCAAACTGATTTAACTGATATGAAAGAAGGAAGAGACTTGAAATACCACAATACTAATATGATTTTTGAAAATTGTTTTTCATTACATTCCGTATACAAGCAAGATAAATACAGTAAAGGCAAAATTGGTAGAAAATAGTGTACAGTTGTATTGTGATATTTGGGAGTAATTCTTTTGGTAGAAGTATCATGTGGGGTATCAACCAATATCAAACAAGTCGATTTCAGCCAACATTCTCAGCAAGTTGGATGAACAGAATTTCATAGAGTCTGTAGAAGACACCAATCTGGGTGCAAGTATTTGAAAGGATGAGGTTAGAATTCAAAATATTCTTCACATGTTACTGAATTCATCTCACTGCCTTGACACTGCTCCTCTAAAAACTAGTTCTATGTTCGGAAGAAAAAATGGAAAATGGCAAAAAAATTATTAGGAAGTAGTACAAGGTATATAGCATATTTGAAATGGAAACCATTGTAGATGTAATATTAATGCAAAAAAGGCTACTGTAATTCTGGAAAGGATTAGTATATGTCATACATGAGACAGAGATGACTCAGCTCTATGGGCACCTGTTAACTTCAGCTAAAGTTGTCTTTACAGTTTTTGAAATCATGCTAAAAGTAAACAAATTGAATAGGAAAAGGATGACAAAAGCCAGAACGAGCACAGATTCATAAAACAATCTGTGAGGATAGACTGAAAGGATTTGGTTTGTTTTGTCTTATTGAGAATGAAAACTAAGGAGGGAGGTGGTGACAGTACTTCCAATGCATTAAAGAGTGTAACGGGGTAATACTTTTTTTTCCTCCATGTCTAGTGATGTCAGTTACATAATAGATGTCATAAAAGGCAAGAATGTATGCTTACTCACAATTATAAAACACACAACAAACACTGATGTAGCAAATAGTATAAAGCACAGCAAATTTTGTTCTATAACATAATTACCTTTTTTTTAACTGAAGCAACTCAAAAAATTCTCAAGATAATTGTCATGAAAGTAAAGAGACTGACCTTCTTAACAAAACATTAAAAAATGGTTGTTTTCCCTACTGTTAGCTTTTATGCTATAGTTAGAAACCAAATAAAATTACACACTGTTTGTTTCAGCTCTTCTTGAAAGTAATAAATTGGAATAATTATGCATAAATACCAAAGAGACACATAGATGTTAAGAGCTATAGACTGGTACACCAGAACTCAAAGCATGACTTTTGGTTCTATTGGACTTTTTCTACCTGACAGAACACACATAAATCTTTCCGAATTCCACAATCCATTTTTATAGTTAACAGGGAAAGGCATGTCTCTTTGTCCTCTGCTTTCAATTTTTTATAAAAGAAAATTTCAACCAACAGGCCTTTTAAAGTTCCTAAACGAAATTCCACTACTTGATGTTTGCAGTATCTTTCCCGGCCTTACGGATGCAGAGAAGCATCAGCTCCAATTATGCTAAATGGATCAGGAAGACCTACAGGTTAAGATTAAAAACTGCTTTAGTTCTTACTTATCCATTTCATACATATTCTTCTCTCCTGGTTTATTTTACATCTCATAATAGGTTCTTCATATCTCTCTCTCCTTATTCCATCTTGGCATATATACAGCTGATGGACAAGAAATCCCTTGGTGAGGCTGCAATTACACTGGTGATAATCTGTGATAGCATTGACAAATCACTTGCTGCTGTTTGGCCTCTGATCAAGAAACCTCATTTTTCAAAGACAAGCATCAGAGTCAAAAATCACATCTCAGATTCCAGTGTAACATAAACAAGTCCAACTAGTTTCAGTAGTCAGCTCCAGAGAAGCTACTAGCATATCAGTCGGCAGCTTGCTCTTTACCACTACTTGTATTGTTAAAACAGATCACAGTCCTTTCTATGTTCAACAAGGTTTTCTTTTTTTTTATTTTTTTCTAGTTAACTTGTATCTTTTTATACACCATATCCTTTACCACTGTATCAAGGACATTTTTTAAACAGCTCTATCAGCAACACAATTAGGAGACATGGGCTACCTGGAAAAACCTCTCTTTATATAAGTTTTAATCTGACAATTAGTACAATTTTCAGCAGAGTGAATAAGAGTTTTACACAAGGCAAGTGCAGAAGAAAACTCTCTTACAAAAGTTATCTGTATTAAACAATATAAAAGTGCAGGTTTCTACGCATGCATCTATGGGTTTTTTGAATGATTTATATATCAACATATAGAATGATTTATATATCAATCCTGTCTTTCTTTTCAGGTTTACTAAAACTTCTGATTATGTAAGGTATTTTAAGAATACTGTCTACTGATCAAGTAGGTAAATCTTATGGTTGACAAAGTTTCATCAGTTTCAACCATAATTTTGCATTCAGCAGGAACTGGAGAGGTTTCAGCTATTTTCTCCTATTTAGAGTCCCAGGGAAACACAACTGTGTGGGTGCTCCACAGATCACCTGGAAAATGTGCAGAAAGAAAAAAGTCTGGCACCTGTCCACAATTTTGCTTTGGCAGCAAAAGAGAGAATCTGTTTAGTTCCACACTTTATTTTAATATTCTACTTCCCCAGTAGATCAGAGGAAGATTTGAGCATATTTATGAACTCATGTTTTCCAAGTCATTACATTTTTTAAATGCATGTCTAGGTATTTTTTCAGCCAGCTGCTTTAACAAGATTCCTTTTATCCTGAAGCTACACTGCAAGATGACACAGTGTTATTTCTGTTTTTAAAATACAACGATTTAAAGAAAAGGCTTAAATGTTTTATAAATAAAAATAGAAAATAATTAGCAAATTGCATGAATATTAATCAATCTACATTAATTCCGAAGTCAATGAAAATAATGTTAAATAGTCTCCTGTTCTTGAAAGGAGTAGAGTAGTAGAGGCTTTCTTCTTTTATGAAGGAAACTAGCAGTTTTAATGAATCACTTTTCCTAAAAAAGAGTATTTTTTATTCTCTAAAAATAAGTGGTTTGGGATGGTTTGTTTCCATCAACTAGATCAAGAAGCTATTGCTTGCAAACTACCATTCATAGAAAGAGTCAATGTTATCCTTAAAAGCAACTCAGAAGAGTGCATGCAACTCTGGACGCTTATCCAGAGTAATAGTTTCATCAGAAGAAAGAATGACGCTTATTCTAAGGTACCTGTAAAAGATAACAAGATAGAGATGGAATGAAAGAACCCACTAGGGAAAGCTAGAAAATAACAAGTGAGGACTGGAAAAATAAATAAAAGGGTTATTCTCAATTACAGCATATAAAGAAACAAACCTTTGGCTAGCATTTCTCTGGTATTTTTCTAAAAAGCCTTCAATCCTTCCATTAATATACATGCATCATCACAATGCCTCTATGTCCTTACAAAACTTTAAATCCTAGGATTACTCATGTACCGCTCATGTCTCCTCTCATCCATATACCCTATTACTTTCACTCCAGAATATCTCCAAAAACACGTTTTAATAAATAATACATAAGCAATCAGCCCATAGCGTATTTTTTCTCTCCAGCTAGAGACAGAGAATAAGACTATGTGATAGGCCTCTTGTGCACTAATAAATTATTTATATAGCAAAGTTTCAATGACCTTACCTCATGTGTTACTAGAATGAAAATAATGGCTTTCTAAACCTTTCTTTTGTACTAAAATGAAGAAATAACACTACTGTATTATCTCGCTATATCTCTGGTTGGCCAGACTACTGTTTACCTGTTCCTGCATGAGAGATGAAACAATTCATTAAACAATAGACTATGCTTTGGTTATGTATGAGGATTAATTCAAGGAACTTGATCTGCAACTAGTACATTTCCATCTGCAAATAAGAAATCAGAAGTTGACTGTGAATCAGTTGTAGAGGTAAGACAGAAAAAAGCAATTCATAAAAGTAATGTAAACCCTACATCAGCTATTAGTCACTTTTCTTTGTAGTTATTACTGCTCCTTCAAATACTGAAAAGAAAACATAATTCCCAAAACTATTATTTACTTAAATGATAAATTAAGTATTCTCTGGACATGCAAGAGTCCACATGTGAAGAAGAGAGGGCAGGTTGTGAAAACTGAGAGGCTACAAACTGTACCTTTTGTGTGTTTTGTAGAACTCCTTTATGAACTGATTTACAAAATGCTGTTTCCTACACTAAATCAAAATTGCCATGCAATTCAAGTAAAACAGAAGTTAAACAATGTTTTCTCTTAGAGGACAAACAGACATTAAGAAGATAGCCTTCTTCAAAGGCTGCATACAAAGTATTCAAAAAATGTATTTCCTTATCACAGAACAGTTGAGGGTGGAGGGTACCTCTGGATGCCATCCCGTCTAACAGCCCTGCTCAAGCAGGGTCGCCTAGAGCAGACTGCCCAGGACATTGTTCTGGCTTTTGAATATCTCCAAGGTCAGAGATTACATTATCTGTGAATAGACTGTCTATAATATCAGTCATCCAGCTCACTGAAAGTAAAATCAGGAAAGACTTGACTGCAATAATAGTGCATGTCACTCAGCAGAAGTAGTTTTTCATATAATGTATTCTTTTAGTAGACTACTCCAGCTAGGAAATATATTTTGAAAGATTCTGAAGAATTGTTAGGTGTTCTGCATACATTAAAAGGTAAAGTACTATATTCATCCATTAGATATAAAACGTGAAAGACTGTTTGGTTAATAAGTATTGTCAGGTATGCTACAGGACCTGAACACACATTTGTAACTAACCAGTTAGTGACTGCTGAGGCAGAACCCCCTATTGAAACACATGTTCTCCCTGTTGGGGTGGAAGACTAAGTATGAAAACAAAACAGAACTGTTATTCAACAGTCAATGCATACTGTTTTCAGAATAATCTGAGAAGTAGTGTTGTTGCAGCAATTCATCTGTAAATTCCCTTTACCCTCTTGCTGTATTCCCTTCTCCTTTATTTAAGTGGGAACAAAACCGGAGGTCCTAGTTTGACATCTTATAACCATGCAGACACTTTATGCCCCATAGACTACACCAAATAACACATTTTCATAAACTTTCCTTGGGGCAAATTGGCTTCTCTGTAAATATAGTGTAAGAAATGCTTTAGAAATTCAGAAATAAAAAAAATGCAATAAACTAAGAGACTGAAAGAGGTCTTTCACCTGTTGGGTTAAAGGAAGAACAAACACATCTAATTGTTAAAACTGATGGGAAGTAATATCAAAGTTAGTCCTCATTTTCTAACAGCTTATGTTATCTAGTAATCCATACAAATGTACAGACTTTAAATAGTAGAACAAATTTGGGGTTCACTATTTTGGATCTTCCCAGTGTGCCTTCTCAAATTAGTTCCTCAGACCTTTATATTCTTATTGTACAACAATGACTAGGTAAAATGACTCTGGTCTCCTGCTCCCATGCCTCAAAAAATCATGAAAAAGTCATGAAAATACCAGTTATTGCCAGCTGTTTCTTCATACATACACCATCTAGTGTCTAACACAGTACTGTAGAAAAATATCTACAAATGGAAAATCTACAATCTACTGTTATTAGCTGAATGTAAAAATTGACTTTAAAGAAAACTTTCATATTAGCAATATATAATTGCTTGTATATCGTACTTTCAACCTGACTATAAGTTTATTGTAAAAGTAGTTGTCCATATACAAAAGAAACTTTATAGTAGCTCAAGCTTTGAACGCTCATTACTACTAAATATGACCTTTGGTTTAAGGCACAATTCTTCATCTTTAAATTGAATGTATGAGATGATTATTTTTTTCAAGGGAGATAAAGGAAGCAAAGATTCAGTCAAGGTGACAATTACCATCTGGCTAGCTATGGTAATTACGCGCTCCCAATTAAATGCACATGGAACATTATCATGTTAGAATTACAATGTATGTTAATACTGAAAATCACCATATTTGTGTATTACTAGAGGTATTATTTATGTATATGACTGTCTGCTTTTAAGTGTGTTAACAGAGAAGATAAACATCATGAATAAATCTCTGTCAACACCCTCTGTGAAGTTCCTTTCTACCACCTCTTCATACATGGATGCTACCATTTACACTTCTCTTTCCTCCCCACCCTTTCTCTTCCCTTTTTTGAGGACTGACTACTTGTTTGAAGGCTTATTGGGAGTACAGCTAAGGACAGGATTAAAATCAGTTTAGAGTTGCACTCTTACAAGTACATAACAAGTTATAGGTTGCATACGGGATGCAAAACACTGCGCTCATCAGGATGAATATAGAATCACAGAATGGTTTGGGTTGGAAAGGACCTTAAAGATCATCTAGTTCCAACCCCCCTGCCATAGGCAGGGACATCTCCCACTAGACCAGGTTGCTCAAAGCCTGGCCTTGAACATCTCCAGGGATGGAGCATCCACAACTTCTCTGGGTGACCTGTTCCAGTGCATCACTACCCTCATCATGCATTGAAAACTATTAAACGAAGCACTGTAATATCTGAACACTCTGGATTATTCCTGTGAATAACTTTATAAAGCTATAAGAAAACCAAGAAGAGTGTACTGTTTAGTTATTTTTATAGGATTTAAGTCTTGTGAAATTTAATTTTCAAGTTACTGAAATTCAAAGCAGCACAATTGCTTATAAACATGTTTGACTAAATATATTCAGAAAATTCCTTCAAAACAGACTTGTAAAATATTAGCCTTTTGGCTTCCATGGGACTATCTCACGCTGGGAACAAAAACAGACATAAGCAGAATTTTTGTCACCAAATTCAGTGGAAGCAGGATCAAAAATTAATGTCTGACAATGTTTTACTTAAAAGACAATATTAAAATACTATTACCTCCAGCAAGGATCTTTTCTTCCAAATCATTCATTTGTTTCTTATATGCTTTTAAAGCAGCTTCTTTAAATGATGGTCGTATTCTTTTTTTCTTTGGAGTTTCAGTAAGCATCTCAGGGACATTCTGATTTTCATCTTCCCTTACTTCTGTGTCAGCAACTGTGTCACTTTCAACTTCCAGTATCTCTTCACTGATCACACTGTCAAACTGTGTGTCATATTGCTCCTCTGGTAGTATTGCATACAGAGTTTCATATGAAGGCTGCACCAGTTCATATTCTTGGACCTGCTCACTAGTTTCACTACTATTGGTTCTATTTTCTAGTTTAGCAAGGACTTGTTCCATTACTTCTACGTAGTCCGTTTCATTCTCACCAGGCGGTTCAATTAAGTCTTCCTCATACTCTGCTTTGTAGCAATAAGGCTCAGCATAAACATCAGAATCGAGTGTTGTACTTGATTCATTTGCAGTAGACTGAGATAAAGTTCTAAACCTTCCCATGAAAGACGATCCACTGTCTTCATACCCACTTAAACTTTGTGTACTTTTATTCCAGACTACTTCTAAGGCTGACTTGGCGCGTTGAAGTGTAGATCCAAATTTAGGAAAACTGAAAGTCTTATCAGAAAGATCTATGCTTAATCGGCTATGCCATGATTTGGGGGCTGTTTCTTCCGAGTCATCGCTTGGTAGTTCACTCTGACTTCGGTACATCATAGGCAATCTGTTTTGATTCTGGTAAGAGGAGAGAGAATTAGTTTCCTGATAATCATCGTATTGACTAGTCCACTGACTTTGCGATTCGCTATCGAGTCCTGGACATGATGGAGAAGTACCATCAAGGGTAAAATCATAGCTTTCCGTATCATACTGGAGGTCAGAACTTTGGCACTTTCCAAAATCTGTCTGCTGATCTGAAGGGCTGCTCATATCATACACAAAAACTTCCTGTGTGGATGAGTCTAGGCCCAAATCTGCCCCTTGTTCCAACTGATTCCAGTCTTTCCATGGGGAAAGATCATCATGCAAAGAAAGCTGAGAATCACTATAATGACTCCTGTCTCCAGATGCGCATACTATTCCATTGCTTACTCCACTGTCAACAGTTTCTGTGTTCTCTACTTCATTTTGCTCTGGATACTGTTGCATATCTTGGACAAAAGTCTGTTCCTGGGAACTGCCGTACCAGTTTGTAGAATCATCTTGCCTTCGTTGCCAAAGTTCTCGATCGGAGGAAGACAACAGTGAACTGCCATTTGTTCTGCTAAAATACTGATTTTCTGAAAAATCCTCAGAGTAAGACTGACACAATTTTGAGAAATCCGACTCTGAACGGCTAAGTTTTGGTGTTGGAAAGTCATTCTGTAAATGCCATAGAGGAGTCATGTCTGAATAATAGGTCTTCGACTCTTTTTCCATGTTGTCAAATTCTGGTGACTGATTGCCATAATTTCTTTTGTTTGAAAAGGTGCTCTTGTCAGCAATTCTATTAAGGTCTGTAGTATCTGGGGACTCAATACTCCCCTTTGTAGTACTGGTTTTTATTTGAAGTGCTGATTTAGATATCTTTGCGTAACTGTTCTTATTTATATCTGATTCCAAGTCTTTATCACTGTCAGGTGACTCCCAGTCATGTATCTTAGTTTTTGTCTCCACAGTTAAAAGCTTCATATCCATACTCTCATATGTTTGAGAGGAAGGTAGTCTTTCTTTTTTGTCTTTTATGTCATGGGAAAATATATCTGTAGAAATTCCAATGCCAGTCCCCTTAAGTTTATATGACTTTTTTAAAATCAAATCTCTCTGTTGCGATGACTCAAAGTAAACAAGAATGGGTCTCGGCTTTGCATTTGGACAGTCTCTTTGCTGCCCCAGTCTTTGGGCAAACTCAATTTTAATAGTGCTTTGTGCCTCTGAGAACCCCATTTTATCTATTAATATTTTGTAAACTACGTTTTCAGTTTTTTCAAGCCTCTCTTCAGGCACATTTAGAAACCTAAGACTTGCTTTGTTTCCTGGATGGCCTATCTGCTTAATGTAGTCATGTATGTCTCGAGTTTCTCTTCTGGACTGTACAAATCCCGTTCGCAATTGTTCAATTTCATTTTGTACAACTTCTACGCTACTAGAAATTTCATCAATTGATTGTTTCAGAGCATTAACGTGCCCTCTTAACTCCGAGAGTTCTGTTTCAATTTGACTTATTCCCTGAAGCTCTTTGAAGATCATTTCCATAACATCATGGGTTTGACTAATACAACCTGTTGAACTAAAGCCAGGTTCAAGAGTATTTGATTTCTGGTGACGGCCAGTTCTGTCTAGAGATTTACTTCTTAAGCCCCATGTTTTCTTCCATGTACTTAGTTCTGAGTCTGATGAGACAAATTCTTGGCTCTTCTTCCATTTCCTTAGTTTTCGTAAAGCTCCCAGCTTCAGTGTATGTAAAGTGCGTTCTCCATCAGAACTTCCATCAGATGGCGCAAGGCTGCTTAAGCTTTTTCTGTTGCGTCTCACAGGCATTGTGTGTGATAAGTATTCGTTTTTCTTGCTATTACTTTTTACTTCACTTAACGACTCAGAATATGAACTGTCATTTGAAGACAGATCTTGAACTATATCTTCATCATTACTGTTCGTTACAAAAATATGCTTTTGCAGTCCATTGGCAATAGCAACTCTGTAACTGAATGTTGGAGAAAGTGAAAATTCTCTATTACTTTCCTCTTCTTCAGTTGATAAGTTACGAGCAGACGGACACTTGGCAATCTTTTTAACAGTGCTTTTTATAGTATTTGAAAATTTTGGATTCTTTGTTTGTCCAATCTGAGTTAAGTCTTGATCCTTTTTGCTCTGACAACTCTCTTTCCTTTTTGTACTATTTCCCGATTTCTTTGTAAACATTCCTTTGCAAATCTTATATAAGTAAGATGAGATCAGGCTCTTTAGGAGGGCAGAAACCATGGAGTGCAATTTATATTACGCTGTTTCCACAAAACACAGTTTTTGTTCCAGACAAGTATTTGTATCTCCAAAAGGATCATCAGCAAATATTTCATCAACAGAGACTATAAACATATAAACTAATGATGCTCTGGTACCATTTGGCAGCAGAAAAAAATAAAAAAAAATAATCACACATCTGCTTGTTTGAAACCAAATCCTGAAGGGGTTTTGTACGTCTTGCAAAATTTCACTCTGTTGCGCATGGCTTCCTGAAGCGTCTAAAAAGAAGGGAATGACATTACAATGGCTAACAAACAAACTTATCATTCAATAATATGATGTTGCTTTAACTGGGTTACAATGGAAACACAGAGCAGTTAAGTATTTATTTATACTTTCCCATAACTGTCTGAATAGAATTTTTTATAAACAATTGAAGCTGAAAGCAGTTATAGGCAAATATTTTTAACGTAAATGAATAAGCTATACTTATTTACAGGCTTCTTTGTCCAGTTTAATTCTCTGACTTTAACTGAGATATTTGGTATTCACGCTGCCTGCTTTCTTTCAGAGTAATAACATTTCAATTTAGATCCATCTGATATACAGCAGTGGTCAAAAAAATGACAGGCAAAAAAGTTGTTACTAGCTAGTAAAATAGAAGCACAAAGGTCTGTCTTGGTTCATCTCTGGAGCAAGGTAGAATTCTGTGCAACAAATCAGCATTGTATTCACAAAGTACTGTTGTATCTTGAGAGTGAATTATGCACATGACTATGGTTTGAGAAATAGATGCTTTCTTTTTATATCAGACTTAAAGACATGTTATGGTAAGAAAAAAAAAAGAAAAAAAACTATAGAAAATAACAGAAAATCATAATGACAACTGATGGGACGTTCTCATACAGGTTACTAAGTCTTACATCATTCTCGTCACAGAAAAAAAAACCCCAAAACCTACACAAAACAAGAGGAAGAGGGAAAACCAAATATGATTTACAAGTCTTGGCACAAAGCCAGGTGCCATTAAAACAAGAATGCAATTTGATCTAAAATCTGGAAGAGTGAGAAAACATTTCATCAGGTATCTGGAAGCTTCTATTCCATAAAATAAAAGCTTGTATACCACAGAAACATAGTCAATGCCTTTTAAACATATACATGTACTTTTTTGTTAGCATATCATTCACCTCCCAGTCTCGTACGTGCAGAATAAAAACAAGACAAATAGCTCAGAGAAAAATCCAACAAAGTGGTTCTTAAAATGGAAATTTCAGTTTCTACATCAGCTAAAAATTCTTTGGCAGAATAAGAAGCATATTTAGACACAGGGTATAGGAAAACTTGCTCTGTGGTGTCTTAGGAGTAAAAAAGTCCTCCTTGTCTGCAAATAGCATGGAACTGTATGAAACACGATGATCCCCTCATCCACCTCAAGATCTGGTCTTTTCATTACAGAGTTTGTCTTCACTGACCTTACTATTATACTCTTGTTATGGTCAACAATAAACACTAACTACTGATTCATACTGAAGCAGCAAAATGCACCATGTTGAATATAGCCCAAGCAAAGCCGGTAAAAACCTGGTTGGCTTCTGGAATCCTGGAACAGAGGATGTAAACAGACTTATTTCTTTTCCAGTTATAAAAGGGATACAGCACAAGAGTAAGCAGAGCAAGAATAGACAACATTCGTCATCCTTCCTAAAGCTGCTGCCTGTTATTTTATAAAAGGTGAAATATTTGTGAAATGTGAAGCACATTTTTAACATATACGCATCAGCCCAGCTCTTGTGACTTCTTTTGCTTCCAGGCTTACGCCCAAAGTCAAAGTATTAAGAGTGAATTAAGAGCAAGCAATGTTTGGAAGCAAAAGAATGCTCAGTGAGACTGCATGCAATTTTCAAAGCATGCAAATAGCATCTCTCAAAATATTACAAAGCTCTCACTAGAGCCAAGGTTGCCTTGTTTTCACATATTACTAGTAGAGGAAGGAACCATCATGGGACACACTTCAATATCAGAGGCATGTTTCTAGATGTAGAAACACTTGTTAACCATTCAGCTCTTACAATGTAGGTTTGTAACCATTTGTTGAAAAAGATTTGAAGTGTGACTGCCTGCCTCCTCTGCCCACACAATCATATCTTTTTAAGTGCCCTCTTATAAACTTCACTCAGATGACTTGGACATTCTTCTCATTGAAAAGACTTTAAATCAGCAGCATATAAACAAGCTAGAAGGTTTGTTTACTGACTCAGTCTACAAAACATCAAGAAATAATGAAGTTATCATTGGAATCTGGAACATCTCCATTCATTTTAAGTAAGGTTTAATTCTTCTCTGTACAAGAACCTTGATTTCATAGCCAGTCATATATATGTGTTATCCAATGCCTAACCTATGCTTTTTATCAGAGATAACTGAAATTATTATAAATGGCTGCAAATTCAGTACTCGATTTATTTAAACCTAGTTTCTGACAATGCCATAGTAAAAGTTGTACTGTTGCAAACACACGCAGATCTGCTAAATAGAGCAGACTTATGTTCTCTCATGCGAGTTCCATTCCATCTCAGTTATATTAGTCATATGATCTGCTCATCAGTTTACAGCCTGCCATTGCTCTGTCAAATACTCATTTTCTAAAATTCTACATCTATACACAGAATCAAGCTTGAGTCATTACAGGTCTCATCCATTTCTTTTTGTAGAGATTTGCATTGGGTTCTTAACATTTTAAATCAGTGTAGGTTAAAACTCTAGGAAATAAGGAACAGTCTTTTGAGAAGCACGTAGGACTAAGTCAATTATTTGAATGAGCTGCAAGTTGTCATTCGGTGATTTTCTGGATTTATCCAGATCTCCCAATAAACCATCATGACCCCATTTTTTATTTTCACTTTGCTTGTTTTTTTCCTTAAATAAATTTATATGATAAAGTTGAACACAGATAGGTTAACCCATTCTAAGCATAAGGAATCAAGTTGAAATATTACAGCAGTACAGACTTTATGCTAGGCGATTATAGAGCAGGAAACTGGAAAGCGTTATGGAT
The DNA here is from genome assembly GCA_002844005.1 of Limosa lapponica baueri. Classification (NCBI taxonomy): domain Eukaryota; kingdom Metazoa; phylum Chordata; class Aves; order Charadriiformes; family Scolopacidae; genus Limosa; species Limosa lapponica. The sequence continues at coordinate 338,666 of KZ505664.1, read as the reverse complement.
TGTGAGAATAGAAACAAAAGAATCTGTTAGTAGGTTCCTTCTGTACAGAAAAGACACAATGACACTTCCTTCAACTTTTCACCTATAGCAAGTGTGATTATAGACTTTTGTCAATTAACTTGATGGTAAAGAAGTAATTTGATTTCAAGAATACTGTTGATAACAAAGCATTGTCAAAATAAAGCTTGTCAGTTGGATGCATCAGGTAAAAAGGATCTTATTCCCAAGTCTAAAACTAACATGTCAGGTAGAAGGGGGGTGGAGTGGGCTGCTTTAAGAATATTAGCTTTTTAAATAGTGCAAGCAGTGTATTTTAGTTACATTTCTGAACACCAGATTCCCAACATTTATTTTTTTATTTTATCAAATCAAGCCCTCTATTTTGATAAAGAAAAAAAATTGAATAATTTAAAAAAAAATAATTCAGTATTTAAAAAGAATGGCTAGATCACTGCTGACCCATTCAAATACCACAAAATGAAGCTGTAGAGCAGCAGCCTCTCCATTCAGAGGTAGCTTTGTAGATGCAGACTGTCCCCTCAAAAAAGCAAGAAACAGGCAGAACCATAGCCCTGCTTCACTTCTACACTATTAATCACCTACAAGGGGCCTGTGTGGATTCGAAGGAGATCAGGAAGAAAATGAGACTACAGTGCAGTCTCCCTCTGTAAAAAGGCACATGGTGGTTTATGTTCAGAACACCAAGACACTAGGGGAAAACAAAACTAAACCAAAAAGTCTTCTTCTGCGGCAATACCACTCTGCAACACTGCTAAAGTACTCACTACTGCCTATAGACAGCAACATCTATTTGTGATGTGTGAAATGCTTCACAGAAATTAATTAATTACACATGCAAACAAAATGTAAACAATCCACTTTGCAGCCACAGAAACTGAGGCTAAGAGAGGTTCTCAGTATCAGGAACATAAGGAATCAATAGCAGAACAATTAGAATTCAGATCTACAGATTTCTCAAGTACAGTCTTTGACTAATCTTATGGTCATCTGGGAATAAGGTTATCCTGGCATAACTGTACCTACCACCAGTGTATGTTTGTTGGGCCAAACCTACACTACTTTTCTTTAGACAAGCATAACTGTGTATACTCCAGACTGCTTCATGAGTTTTCTGTAACAGCAGCATTATACTGCAATCATCTCAGATGACCTAGTTCAGAAGAACTTAATTTGGAACAATTATTTGCTCCTTTATATCCTTCTTAATTTCTCCTTATATTCTAAAATACTGACATTTTTGATCTTTGTTCTTGGCAAGTCTCTCGGTACTGCACATGCTACAAACATGACCTGCCTACAGACCCTGGCAAAGACAAGGACAACAGCAAGAAAGTAGTTCTGCTTTCTCTTTTGGATAATTAACTCTTTGTTCTGGGAATTCCTCAGGTTTTCATCAGCAGAGTTTTGCCGTATCCTATCACCCCCTCCAACATTCACATGAGAGCACGGAGTGCTACCAGCACTCTCTCCTTTTGGCTAGAAACCTATTCCTATTCTCCATCAATATAATTTGGAAAGTTCACTATATCTGCTTATATATATGGTGATATTTCCTTATGGATCTTGCTATTAATGTATCTAACCACCATTAAACATGTTGTTTTCCTATTTATGGGTAGTGTCACCAATACAACTAACCGCCAAACTGCTGTTTCAAACCCCAGTCTAAAGAGACTACAATCTGCTTATTTTTTAACCCACAAGGCCTACTGCTGTCCTGAAGAGCTCACTCATCAAGTACACTATGGAATCTAACTATTAAAACAATCATACTGCAAGAGTAGTCACTCATAGCTATTACTTGACTTTCCTGTTCTTTCAGGATGCAACTTAATCAAGTTTAAGGATAACAACAGATGCAAGTAGCACATGCTTAAAAATTACTTTGGCTCATTGTGATTTAGAACAGTGTCTGAAACAGAAGCCATATATAGAACTTTGCATATTAGTGAATTAACTCAGTCGTTTAAGAGTTATTTGCTTCTACTTTATAACATATAGAAGCATATTGTTTTCAGGACCACTTAGAATAAAATGTAAGTTCACAGCTAGCTAGGATGAGTAATGCTGGAGACAAAAGCTGTCTTCATTGCTTCCCTACTCTTACGACCACTATGGGAAAAGAAATGATTTTTTTTTTTTTCGGAGCCAAAGATGTTTTTTCGTCAATCACTGTTGAACACAGACATGACTTGAAAAAAATAAAAACTCGCATTTTGCAATAATTTTTCTTACATTTTTAGTTGCACTATTCTCTGCACCTTTGTATTCGTAATATTTGCATTCCTCTGACGTCGTGTTACAGCATCTGTGAGGCTAAAGTTGCCAATCAATTATTTACGAACTAGTAATAAATCTGTTGAAAACATTTAGAACACTGCTTATTTCTTTAGAAACAATTGTGTAGTAGGGTATTTATACTCCAAATATGACAATTATATTTGACGCAATTGTTCTTAATGGACAATCACTTTGACTGGAACTAAAAACAAAAGGAAGGGATTTGCCAAATATAGTAGATTAATACTTAAACGGAAAGAGCTGTTGAACAGATTCCTAAAGTTCAAATGTGGTCCATTAGGAGAGCAGTAGGTGGCTTAGTATAGTGTAGTTGAATATGTTAATGTACACAAGAGTTAAGAGACTGCGGATGATTTGGAACACAGCTTCAATGTTATTTGGCTAAATGTACTAACCTTTTTTCTTTAATGTTTCTAGTTGTTTCCTGAATTTCTTACATGAAAAGAAGAAAAAAGACTGTAATGCATAAACAAGGTGGCAATAGTGGGCCTGAGAGTCCTTTTCCCCTCTCCTACAGCTGCATATATGATGTAACGCTGTCCTACATAAACTTATTTTTAGTCAATACTCTCATTTCAAAAACTGCTAAGAATTAGAGATAATTCCACTTAATAGCCCATTCCTATTTAAATGCAGGCTACAGAAGGAATGGAAAACCTGGAGAAAGAAAAGTTATTTGCTGACAATATGGGGATAATTTTATTACTAAGTCAGTACCAGGCATATTAGCTTCAAAGTAGGAGTTAGACTATTACATGCATGTTATTATGTCAGATTACCACACACATACAAAAGGCTTACTGTATGGAATACAGAATAATCAGAACCTGTTTAATGCCTTTAAAAAATAGAAAACTTCAGCATGCATTTGCCCAAATCTCAGCTCTGTCCTTAATTTTGTATTTTAATTAGAAGTTTTCTTCAGAGCATTATACCCTGAGAGCCAAAGTGGTATTTCATTTGCATTGAAGCATAACACATACACAGAGGATGTATTTACAGTATCCTGAGTGTACATTCAAAGTCTCATATAATACTACCACTTCAAACTTTTCAGCAACTTTAAACAATCTCAAGAATCATTCCATCGGAAAATAAAAAAAAAAAAAATCCCTCAAATTTTTCCCAAGTATAGAATTTTAATCCTCGAATTGTACTGTCCTGAGCCTTGGCATGGACAATTCTCTGCCTCGAATTAGATCTCTTTTGGACAGAGACTGCCATGGATTCTGTGACCATGCGTGTACTACATCACTCTATATAACACAGATTATTTTAGAGAGCTGTAATTTTTGTTTGTTGGGGGTTTTTGGAGGGGTGGGGTGTTTAAACAACTTACAAAAAGCTTTCTGTGAAATGTTTAGATTAAAGCAACAACTTTAAATGGGCAAAGTGTTACTTGTAAGCCCTCTGGATTCCATCCTTCACCCACGAAAAGGTGGTAAATATTTTCTAGAATGTAGTTAACTAATAATTCCATTCAATGTTTAGAACCCAAAAGTATGAAATGGACAGTTTTTATAAAGAGGTCTTTTGTTCAATAAATGCTAGCAATAATCTGACATTTACATTTGAAAAACGTCACAAGCACAAACCACTACAACTACTGTTTACAACAACATACACTAGGATGAGTAGGCACACACAGATAGGATCCATGCTTGCTGAACACCTTAAATTACATTAATTGATAAAAATGGTAGATATTAAACAATTTTAAATTTGCTGCAAAAATTTTATAACGAAAGAATTCTCTGCTTTCTTTGCTTGAATATACTGATAGCGATGGAGTGATACTTAGATTTCCACTGAAAGAACCTGTGCTTTAGAGCTATCAACCTAATTGAATGACACAGATGAGAAAAAGAAAACTCATACAAGAACTTTCTTATGTGCCAAAGAATTTTTATGCTTCAGAGCTTCCGTTTTACTGTAATGATGTCACAAGGCAGGCTCTAATATACTACTTCATTCTTCCTAGATTTTCACACCACCACAGTTAAAAGAAAATCTGGAATTTTCAGTTCCTCCTCAATAGCTCAGAATAGCTCCCAATTCATTAAGGTATCAGTCTTTTCCTCCTTGATAATACTCTGGAATCCCAGTACTTCACCTGTGATTTCCTAAGTGTTTCCACAGCAATATATAGTCATTATGACAATGTTGTGCTGACATCACTGCAGGATCAAACAAATGGTACAGTGACAGAAAATCTTTACACAACTCTCTTCAGGTTGTGTAAAGTCCACTGAAAAAAACCTCACTTATCTTGCATCATGACTTCTTTCTACATGAAAGGTCTTTTGAGATTACAGTTGACCGTAATTTTTATCATAATATCCTTTACCTAAGTAATTTATTATGAACAAAAGATGTTTTAACCTTAAATCTACTTTTCACTCATTCTTAATGCTTTCAGACTCAACAGCATTCTCTCAACACTTTTCTCAGTATGTTGATTTATATGGTAAGAGTCAGCACCAATTTTTAGAACACTCAAATATGTCACATTTTCAATTGCCAAATCATAGTTGGGTATTACACTAAATGGCATTTATTTTATATAATCACTGATGCTTCATTCAGGAAACAATCATTTTATCACCTCCTCTGTGAAAAATAACTTCAACTTTATGATTAGAGTTTATTTTCACATCAGAAAGCAACTAAATAACGTTACACCAATGAATGCTTCTAAGGCACAAGAATTCCTGTCAGCCAAGGGTTAACATCAGTATTAAGATGCTGGAACTGATATTAACCCTTTTTGTTGCATCCAAATTAAAAATGCAACAGAATATTTTAAGAGATTTCAGAACTACTGAACAATCAGATGAGCATTATTTTTAACATCTTAAATATTTTTAATACATTTTTACTAGACATGCCCATTATAAGACAACTACTAACGTCCTTAGTTTAAGGGCACATAGCTTTATGTTCAATTTCACTTATTACATACAATCAGTAGTCTGTTGAAAAAAATTATTGTTAACAAGACAAAAAATGCAATAGGACCTTAGTGACTAAAGTTGGGGGCTAATGAATACAGTCAGATATTTATATCAGCATAATTCTTCCTCTTAAAGCAACCATCATAGTAAAAAGATTAGTTTCAGCTACTATTACTTGGCCTCTAGAATTGCAAGGGGCAAAATTACTAATGTTATCTTCTTAAACCTAAAAGAATGGACTTGGTGTCTTTTAGGTCATGGATTGGGGGAGGTACATGAGAGAGGGTATTTAACACATAGGTTTAGCTATGGAACAGAATCAAGCATGTATTCTAAGCAAGCTGCCTCTTCGAAAGAAAGCTGCAGGGTGTTCATCTTGAAGATTAATCAAGACCCAGAAATACATAAGCATCTGTAAAGCTCCATTTATTACTAATCCTACCAAGAGCAGGAAAAAAGCACTGGCAGATATAAGCAAAACATATTATATTTTCAGCATCTATTCACATATCTAAATTGTTTATCTTTCTACACCAATTAAAATGTTCCAATTCATTGTGAAATCAAATACTATACTATCTTACTCAACTTACATTGTGAACTTACCAACATTACAAAATAACCCCCCCACTTTTTAATGAAGTGTTGATTCTGAAGTCCACAAGCCCAGACAGTTTCATCAACATTATAGCATTAGAAAGCAAATCAGTTACAAATCAATGCATTGCATTAGCTAGAACAGCAGGAGGTACATTCAGAATGAAAATAAGGGAAGGAAACAAAGGAAACAGAAAAATGTATGTAGACTAGATAGAAAAATACAAAGAGAATACATACCTGGATTCAATTCTTCGTAAAATAAAATATAAATTACATACCACCATCTTTATATTATTTCCCATTTATGCAAAAATACTGTACACAACTCCATTACTATTTTGCCGTTCTTCCTTCAGCTTTAAAAACGGTACAACAAAACATGAGGCTGCTTCTCAGTGATTCAACTCAAGTGCAATCAGGCATGCTGTTAGTCCGCAATGGTATCTGTTCTAAATTCCACCGTATTCCCTAGGCAGCATTAAATGGTTGGGTTTTTTTTTTTTTACTCCCTCTCCCGTTTTTTTCCCCCTCCTACAACTTGTGCTAACAGCTAAGAGTAATCATGGTGTTAGCTACTAATTCATTCTGCAGCTCAGCTTTATTTCCCCTCTGTAATAGCGAAACGGGAGTCAGTGTCCTACTCCTGCTCAAATACAACATCAACATGAGAGAACAGTAATCATCCTGGTGTTTTATGTGCTGGTAACTTCACCCGTTGCTGTTTTCTCCTGCCACCGCTTCTGAATGCAGTATTCGCTGCAATAGCCACAGCCCTCCTGCGTGGAAGGCAGCCCCTCTGCTTCACAGATAGAGTAAAGCAGGCTTATTGAGAACCCTTGCTCACAGAAACAACACATGCAGTGCATCATGAGAGCTAGCAGGTGCATCAGTGGCCACAAGGATAACAGCATGAGATAGGATCTCTTGCTTGGTAGGGACATGTTTTACCTAACCTTTTATTTATCAGTCTGACATGACCCAGAGAAACAACGGTACAGCTCTTTCTTTCAGCAGCCCTTTCATCAACAGCTGAACATTTTTGGTAATGAATCTGCTGAATAGATTCATAATTATTATCATTCCATGATTATGCTCCAGATAACAAGAAGCATATAATTCTTTTTTCCATGAAAAATATTTTGTTCTTTCCCAATTAATACGTAGACAGTAAGACTCAGTCCTTTTTTTCCTAGGATTCAAATAGCAGAATGGATTATTATTGTGCATGCCGCAAGTAAATTATTCTGTACAGATTACAATGGGTGTTTTTTCAAATGTTAACTGATTTAACAGTGAGTGTAAGGCCACCTTCACCCTTAAATATAATTGAAGATCTATTTAAAACTCTGACACATGAAGAACTACAGACATACACCCAGAATGACCCTATATAAAACCATTCTACATACAAAGTATACACATAATCTAAATCTAAACTTGTAAGAGTTTCACAAAACATTTACACGCATAAAATCACAGGTATACTATTATTCCCTTAAATCTTGGTGCTGAAATGCCATATAAAATACTAAGTTTTCAACCAGCAAATTATGTATGTTTCCTGTATAAAAACTCCAAAACTTTGGACTTTCTGGTAATAGCTGACATGTTTGTAACAGATAAGCTTGAAATTCAGTTATTCACTTCAAAAATATATTAAGGATACTTCGAATAAAATGTAGCACTTAAAAGTATTTAAAATTCCTAGTAATGCTTATTTAAAGCTTATTGGTTGCAGCTTTCACTTTTATTGTTAGTAATGAGATCTTGGGAAACAATGCTTTTTATGTACAATTTATAAATGGAACAGTTCTAGAATAAAATCTCTTACATACAGTGGCAAAATTAATATTTTGGATTTTTTGGTATATCATTGTAAAAATAATTATGGACCATCATATTTATTATATCCTGCTGAAATGAATGCAACCTATAAATATTCCATTCATTAGATTTATAGTTAAGAAACAGATCAATGAATGCTTCATTATTCAAATCTTATTGTAGTTATTAGCCTGTGGCAATTACTTAATATTCTGTCTAAAGTTAAACAAACTGATGCTTCAAATCTGCCATGTTGCATGCCAACAAAGAATACAATAAAACTTTTATGCAAGTGCACAATAGGAAATATTCCACTGATGCCAGCACTCAGTGATACAGTCCTAATTACGTGAGATGTAACAACAATGCCTCTCAAAACCAACAGGACTGCTCATGTAAGGATTAAAAAAGGAAAAAAAAAAAAAAAGAAAAATCATGCAGCCTAATCAAGCATGACCACCCACAGTAGATACACACAACAGAAATAAATTAGTTTTTTATCAAGATTAAGCAAATGGTCTTGAGACTACAGACAGTAAGGACAGTAAGTATTAGAAATGTTCTGCTAAAATACAAGATGTTGTCATTTAAAAAAAAATGGTAATAATGTTATAACACTTAATGTTGTCATCTTCAAGCAAGTTCCTAAGTATTAACCCTGTTTATACTAATCTGTCATGTTACCAGATGTTGAATGCTTCACTTTGAGGACACTTAATTTGATAGCCGAGCATAAGCAGGCGATTTTGCTCTGCCAAACATATCATTCAATTGTTATTTAAGAAGGAAACGCAAAACCAAACCAAACAACAACAACAAAAAAAAACCAATCCAAAGACCTTCAGAATCCATTATGACTTATCTACCCTGGAATTAAAATTCTGTGTAGAACTTGCCTAAGCCAGCAAAATGCTGATTTTGCTTGTAATGATACTGACCAATCAAGAATCTAGTTTCATGTATAAATACATAAAATACATATTAATTACTTGCAACCGGAGTTACTAAAATTCATCTTCACAACAAAGTTATGTTATACCTCTGTCCACATGATCCTTACATTGATGTGATGTTAAGAAAGATATAGTAAATATACGAGCAGAGGTTTTCATTCTGCACTACAGCTAAAATTCTCACAATTATGCTACCCCAGATACTTGTAAGCAATGACTGGAATGACAATACTGTGCATCTTGAAAAGGCATCCATGTCAACCTTCAATAAACTAACACAAAGGAACAGCTTGCACATATGGGGCATTTACATTTTTGTGGTTACTTGCCGCTAACCTCACATGTTGATGAAGCTGGCCTTAAAGAACCACACCTTTAAGGGTTCACATGGATCGTACTTCACAAACACAGTGTTTATGATATAACTTCCACAGGTAGAAGAAACAGAAGAAATACATATTGCAATCTGTTACAAAATTTAGCCAATCCCTGCATCTTAAGGGAGAAAACCAACAAAACCCCACCAAAATCAAACACCACACCCCAAACAAAAACCCCAATAAGCAGCTATACGTCTTCGTGGAGACAACAGCTATTCTGTCTGCCTGTTTTCAGGATTATGCGACTATGAGTTTCAGAGATGATAGAAATAAAAGTCTGTCCAGTGAAAATATTTCAATAATTTCTATTACTATTTTTAAATAATAAAACCTGTGTCAAATAACATGTAACTAATAGGTATTATTCAACTACTTATATTGTTTAATCCTTATATTGAAATGGTGATAATTATAAACTGATGGAACAACTTAGAAGTAATTTGTATTTCATGATGGATTTCAGCCTGAAAGTTGGAAAAGCTGGCAGAGAATTAAACTCTCTTTCTCACGTTCCCCACCTCCCCAGTCTGCTTAAAGGATGGACATTTCTTCCCTTTCATTATGGAAAGGCGATTCTTAAGTCTAATGAATAAATATAAAATACATCTAATCAATCAGTTCTTAAATCACAGTATTCTGACATAGTCAGAGATGTCCAGATTGGGGTGTGTGTGAAAAGTGGGACCGAGTAGAAGGGCAATTTCTCCAGTCAATCTCACTGAAACCCCTCCGGCTGCGTTCAGCCGCAGAGCTGCATCGCGTCCCCCCGGCAACTCCCGCCCGGGAGGCGGCACCGGCGGCGCCCAGGCCGCTCCCAGCGTGCCCCCTGCTGGCGGCCCGGCGGGTTCCAACCCAGGCGGTTCCACGGTCCGAGAGCGCGACCCTGAATGACATCGCGCTGCTTTTACTGAGTTTTGGTTTAACCTGTGGAAAGTTCTCACGTCTACAGCTCCTAATAGAATTTCTAATCCACTAAAAATGCAAAGACATGTATAGAATACAGCACACCCACCCCTTTTGTTGGAAGCACAGTTTTAAAGCTATTCCCCTCCATATAAGATTTTTTTTCTACACAATGATTATTTTCTTTACTGTCAAGCTCAGCGTTTTCTTCTAAAAAGAGGTATAATAAGATGGGAAAAGAGAAAATAACTATTCATGAGATACAAATCTTGGTATTTCGTAAGGGCGTGGAATCCACCCGTGAGCTGTTTTAGATTTTACTTCAGATGACTATGAAAAGTGGTTTGGAGTTTCTGAAATTATGAAGGCTAAGGCCATTACTTATTCTGCACTAAAACTTCTCCAAACACTTGTTTCCTTAAACCAACTGCTAGGTTTAGAAAATCATGCAGTTTGAATACTATGAAGTGAAGTAAAACCACTTTTGAGATTTTTTAAACAGAAATTACCAGAGAACAGGCAATTTAGAAACATGATAACAGCTTCTTGCCAGCTGCAATTTAAACAAAAGTTGGCCTTGATTTCAGAAGGAATCACAAGATGGGATCACAGGCAAAAGCAAATACAGAGGGAGAGGAAAGAAAAAAAAATCCAACACAACAACAACAAGAAGAAAAAAGTAAATCAAGAAAGGCCAAAACCCAAGCATACTTCAGGAGGAAAAAGGGAGCTTTCTCCCCATCTGGATTTATAAAGCACCCGAAGTCATAAGGTTATGCATTTGAAGTGGTAACTTAAGAACAACATAACATTACTCCTGAAATTTAATCCTCCCAGTGTGTTGTTTGCTTATGAATGTTTTGTTCATTGTTGCCCTCTAGGAAAACGTTCATTCTAAAGACTATTTGATTTTCTTGTCTAGGAAAGCAGAATGTTTCCTAAGGAATTTCTTAAAATCAGGAATCTGACTCAGTTCCCACTTTTCACATAGGGAGCTGTTTTTAGTTTGATGCTTTGCTTTCTATTATTGTGTCCCTTTGTTTTACCATAATTACAACATTTTCTGCAGTAACTGATCTCTTACTAACACTACCATTAAAGCATTAAACTTTTCATTAATCACAGAAAATACAGTATTTATGTTTCTAAATATTAAATCATACTAGTGTTCTACTGAACTATCTCTAATGCTGGAAGAAACCACCAAAAGTTTTGGCAGAACATGAACGTTCATTATTCTTCCACAACTGCAATATAACTAACTAATTGTGCAGCTTTGTACTTTATGCAGAATAATGTGCTGATCTTTACAGAAATCAATGTAAAATCGTCAAGGACTCACTAAAGTATTCTATTTCAATAATATAATTTTTTTTTCATTTATCCTAAAATTGTCAATTATCAGCTGCATTATGCAAATATTTATTTTTACTCTCTTAAAATTCCATATAAATTTACTACTGGTGCTATTGACAGGAAAGTATAATGAATTCAGAGTAACACAATTTGCCTGCTTTTTCATATTTGTCCCATTATACAAGTCAATTTTTATTATTCTCTCTTAAAAGTAAAAAGGTTAGCAGCTCAAGGATTTCAGAGGTAACATATTGATATGAAAAGCTATAAAAGGGGAGAGGGGATAGGAAAGAGAATCTGAGGATGACACTTCGATATCAGCAAAGATCAGCCCATTTCAAGGAGTGGCAGAGGGATCCCTGCCCTGCTTTCCCAGCCCAGTGGAACATGAAAACACAACAGAAACATCTCATCTTATCAAGGTGATGTACATATCAATGATTAGACTAGTAACTTCCTAATCCAAGCTTTCTGTTGTTCATATTAAGACATAAATCGTTGCTCTGGACTCTTAAGTCCCACTTATCTTGCTTGCAGAGTCTCTTTGCATATGGTAAAGCTCATTGGAACAAAAGCAACCTAGAGGGGGGGAGTTACAGCATCTCCATTCCACACAACCCACAGTCATACACTTAAATTCAAGTATATGTTTAACACCACTAATTAAGACTCATCTTGAGACTTGCCATAAATTGGCAGCAGCTTGGAAAGATTCAGCAATAGAGAGCACACCAACATACTGGAAAAGTTGGGGGGAGAGGAGATGAAAAATCATAAAGTGTCTAAACCTACAATACCATAGGAAAATTTAAGTTAAAATAAGCCTTCAAATAAGTTAAGTGTAGCTTTATTCAGATACAGGACATCTCCATTTTCTTTTCTTCAAAATTCTATTGACTTTTTGATACATTTTCCCTCTGAGAAACTGTTAGAGGAAGTCGTTCCAGAAAAAAAAAACAAACAAATATGCTAGTGAGTTTACTTTAAAAGGTAGGAAATAAGAGAAACAAAAGCAGTTCTTTGGTCAAAGTTGAGGGGTGATTTTATCTTTTTACATAGTATATATCCTGCACAAAAGCCATGGGACATGGAAGACAAGTTGATGGAATAAAATTTAATTTAAAATTTAATCCAATTAATCTGTGCTAGATAATTTACCAACAGCCTAAAACTTGCAATTGCTTCCATACATCTAGCAGCTATATTTATTGCTTTTTATGACTTTCCTTCATGCCTCAGATATGGGAGTTGTTATCCCGACCTATTAGGTGAATTTCTAATCTATTATCTCTATTTTGAAACATGTATTCCAAGCTGCAATCAGGATGAAGTTATGCATGACTTTTTGAACCCATGAATGAAGATGAATCCATGTCCTTGAGGAAAAAATTGATGCTGTTTGCAAGCATTGTACTCTTTGTTGTGTGTTCAGTGGCCACAACACGAGAACATTCTTGAACTTCTGCCTTTATCAGTGAATCACCTTTTTTGTCAAAGTAAACTTTCCAAACACCACTTTTTGAAAGCCTCAAGGGCAACTATTAAGTGATCTTAGAATTGTTAGTCCAGCCTCCCCACCTTGATGTTTTTACCTTCTTCATGTAAACTCAAACAGTTCAGACACAAGAAAGTCAAGATCACTTGTACCATAGAGTTACTTGATATAATCAATCAATAATTTTCTTCACATAATTAATAACAAGAGTGATTCATAAAGAAAAGATGTCCCGGAAAGTCCCCTAACTCCTTAGATATTTTGAGCTTCTTCAGAATGTCAATTAACATTGCAAACTACTGTCAAAATGTCTTAAAGTTGACAAACTTGCACTGATACTAAATTCACTTAATTTAAAAGAAAGTGTACTTCAGTATTTTTTTTTGTTTTCAAATTGTCAGTTTGTAACTTTTTGTTTAAATATTTCATCTTTGAAATAAAGTCACAAAATTTGAAGAAATGCAGCTTGTTTGCTGACACATTTGGCCCAATCAATATGCTGATTGTCACTTGAACACTATGATTACTTTTGAATTGCATCAGGATACAAAACATCTGTTGTTAACACTTCATGAAAAGGAAAAGCCTGCATATTCCCACTTTAAGACACACTTGCATACAAAATATTACCTGGAATGCAGGGTTAAAAAATTGTTCAACTGAAAGATTGATTTAAAAAAATTTGCAATTTCTTTGGGCCTATGAAATCTTTTAAAGGAAAGCTTTGCATTAATCTCATAACCCCATGGCTCCTAAACAACGAATGATTTCTACTTATCCAGTCCTAAATTCCCATTGCTGTCACCGTGTAATATCTTCTTTAGTATTAGTTTATCAAGTTTTTTTTCTGAATAAGACAGTAAATCAATAATGCTGACAGAACTAAGCTACTGGTAACTTCTCTGTTAGTGAGCATTTTCATACTGAGCATCACCACTGCATTCATCATACAGTTAACCATGAATCACAAAGAACAGCATAAGAACAATCCATGGTGAATAGTTAATTGTATATAGGTTTTTTTTTAAATATTGAAAGACACACCGATTTTTTGATTTAATACCATAAATTGTGACATATGGATGCACTATGCTCATTTTGTAAACAAAGAAAGGTAGGGAAGATTTGCCTAGGTCAATCTGTGTCACTGTCATTGTTGATCTCCAGGTTATAAGACCAGTAAATATAGTACCACTGTTTCACCATCTTTTGTTTCCAATACTCACTATTATCACTAAACACAGTTATGGAGTGATACAAGGGGTAACTCGCACAAGCAGTCTCTTGCTTAGTGTTAGCCTTAGGAATCAATTACTCTGCTCTGTATTTTATAAAAAGCATAACCATCTTAGAGAGGTGACAATTATTTGTTCAAGTGATTTTATTTCAGCAGCAAAACAGTCTCTACTACACATAGGATTAGTAGCTAAAGATATAATCAAAGTGACATACACAACTGGGGTGGGAGGGAGGAAGGAGGAAAATTCCTTTGATTGTACTCAGGGCTGACACCGAGTTAAAAGAAAAAAAACCCTGTAAATGTATCTTTTCATAATTATTGGCAGTACTTCATAGCGCTTATTTCAAATCTGTTAGAGAACTAAGGAAAACAAACAAAACCCCATGTGTTCGCTGTTCCTAGCAGTATAGTGAACATGAAACTGAAAAACAGATACTAGGATTGGATTACTGTAAAAGAATTCTAGTTTGGATTGTTGTTTTAATTGCTAAGCAGAGCTGCAATTAAAGGACCCTATCTACTCCGGCATTGTCTTTTTAAAAGCTATTAATTCCTGATAGCAGTTTTCTCTCAGATGCTTAACTCCTCTCCCCTCCCAAATATGGGAAGGATTTCCCTAATGCTTTTATCTTAGCATTGCTATATTCTATACTGTTGCAAGAAGGCATAACTATTGCTTTTTCAAATGGGGTCTGAGGCAATTTATTATATAAAAAGACACTTTCCAAAACAACAGTTTGGAACTTTTCCTATCTGGTCAATGCTTGAGTAAATATTCATTAGCTACAATGCCTCTGGTGAACCACTGGATGTCATCTCACATTTGATCAGAACTGCCTAATTCAATTTCTTATTTCCATAGGTTAGTATCAAAACCATACATTCCAAATATTCTCGCTGGAACTTAAGCCACCTATATATTTTCTAGTGCAGTAAGAACTCATGGTTGTTTCACCTGTGAAGAAATACCTGAAGCAATAGCACTCCAATTCTTCTTTATGGGCAGGTATTTTGTAGTTGTCTATTTTAAAGACCATGCACCTGAGAATCTCCCTGCACACACGCATCTCTGTTCCAAGCTAAACTCACTTCCCTAAACCTCAAAGAACACTCAAAAAACACACAGCAATTATTGTTACTTCTCTGTTCTTAAAGGTCTCCAGTGATGGATACCCTACCTACAGCCTGCTCCAATGCCTAAAAACCTTCCTTTTGGTTACTAAAGGTCATTATTTCTTTTTCCAGCTCCTTATTAATAGGGACTATTCCCTTCTTGTAGAAGCAGGATATTACAGTATAAATACCTACATATAGAGATTACTTTCTGTGGAAAATCACTTATTTTGCTTTATCTGTCTGCTTGTGTCCATTATGAGGCTCTGTGAATATTGTATCCTCTGCAAAATACATCAAGATTGTTTAGTTTTATGTTCTTCTTGTGCTGCATGTTCTTTTTGTCAATGGCCCTTTTTTAAACACAAGAATACTTGCAAGTGTAAAGCTTATTTTGATTAGGCATTGGAAGGCATTTGTCCTTCATTCCGCTCAGATTTTCTGAGCGAAGAATGACACTTCATGTCGCATCAATTGTACTAAATCAACGATGGGATACCAGTGTACTGCTTCTGAAAACCAGTTTATCTTCAGGAAGAAAAGACAAAGCTGAAAGTCCAAGGCAACCCACAACCTAAGCCACTGAAGCATAAAGGACTAAGGACATAAAGTTATTTTGCCTGAAATAGGGTTATCAGGAGAAAAATCTTATTTGAATTTATTTGTAAGTTAAAAAAAAAAAGAAGAAAAATAATGTCTTTAAGCAAACTACAAATCTGATGTAACAAATTATTATTGAAGTACTGAGGTTTCTCAATATCAAAATTTATTCAGAAATAGATGTCTGAAGTTATGGTTTCTGGATTAACACACAACACAGGTAGGATGGTCAAACTACAATCATTTCTCATGCATGTAAAGAAAGTTTCAGAATCTCATCCTTTTTCTGCTTCCGAAGAAAAAAATCCTGAGGAGAGGGGACCACAAAGACTTAAGAACCAACAGAAAGAATTGTGTCTATCACAAACAGCAGTCACATCCTCAAACCCTGCTGTAACTGAATAGCAGTTTACATGAACTAAAAACCTTATATTAAAGTCTCCCTTCATGTGAAAAAATTCTTTAAATTACAGTAACGCATGAGTAGTTTTAAGAGCAGCTCTTACCTTCTGAATAGCCCTAGCCCATCTTGCTTTTGCGAAGTTACTTCCATCAACTTGATCTTTATTTCCTCTGGAAAAAAAGGAGGGAGGGGGGAACAAAAGTACTTAGAACAGCAAAGTATGAAAAAAAATAATTAAAAGCACTCTGGTAAGTCTATGGACAAGTGGATCAAAGTCAGCTAGAACCATCATCCATTTCCTCTATATTTCCTCTGTATATAGTATCCTCTATATAATAGAAAATATTAGCTCTGTGGAAGTTAGTCTGAATATAAATTTATGAAAACTTATCATGGTAGTTAGCATAAGGGTAACTTTACGTTTAGCAGGAAAAGAGCTGATCCGAAGTCACACACTCTCATCCTCCTACTCAATATGATAAGCTGTTCAAAAGTACTGTTTCAGTGAGTGGATTCACAATTGGCTTTGCTTTGTCAATACTAAATCCAAACAAGATATGGAAAATAATGGAGGAAAACACTTAATTATGATCTATTTAGCCCTCAACATGGAAGATTTATTTCATTTCTATTTGAGGAATGACATGACACTATGAGCTATATCAATATTTGTTGCAGGGGCTGACCAGGTTAAAGACAATCATCTAGTGTATTTTTCCATTACTTACATGTGCTTTTAACTTCATCCCACTTTTTCAAAAGGCAAATAAAAGTAACAATGTAAGAAAACCTGATATTTCTATTTCAAATAGCTTTGTTTCTCTCCTATGATTTGAATGTTAACATCAAATATAACAAGCTGAAAATATATTTTTTTGTTTGATAAAATTTTGTCTTATTTTCATTACAATTGAAGATAAGGTTAGAGAAACATATTTCCCTCTCATCTTTTCCCCATTCATTTCCAACTACTCTGCCACTCTCTACTTGGGATGTTTGTTGATAAAACAGAATGTTTACAGTGAAGAGTGCCCAGACCTGATGGTGATTTGACAGTGAAGTCATATCACAGCATATCACATACAGATCACAGTTGATTCAGTATACCAGGAAAAATAGAGAGACACTTGGCAGTAACTACAGCAAAACACACGGCAATATCTCCATATGCTGGTTTTTGTAATGGAATATGAAACTGCAGTTCTGAAGCAATTCCTATCTATCCAGGCATTCTGAAGCAATTAAGGTATGTCCAAGCAGAGAAGACTGGCTCACAGTATCCCCTTTGGATTACAGGGGGTTCCATTAATTCTATGAGTATACTGGCTTGAAAAGATGTGATCCCTGCCCCTTATATTATTAACAGAGTATAAAAGAGCATCAGCAAAGGAATATATTTCCCAATTATAGTTGTTCATAAGTCAGGATTACAAGGGCTTTGACATCAAATGGCAGGAGGAGAGAAAAAACAACAATAACAAGAAAAAACCAAACTACCAAGAGAGGAGAAAAAAAAAAAGAAACCTTTGAATTCCCTCAGTAAACCTATATCCTTGTGAGACAGCAAGATTTGGTCACAAAGTCTTTGCAAACTGCACTAAAGGAGTTACTGAGATGATATCCTGGAACCATCTATACCTCTGAAAACCTGGGAATAAAGCTCTAGAAGGAAAGGAAAAAAAAACCAACCCCAAAACAACACCCCCCATGAAAATGTCACCACAGCAAAAACTTATATTTGATCAGATAAGTATCATTAGCAGAACTCCTATTTGAAATAAGAATCTGTTATGCAATTGGTTGCCCTCCTACAGAAGCTGTACAGCTACACAGGCCAATTATAATAAGGTTTCATTATTCAGCTATTTCACCACACCTGTGAAGAATGTTGGTTCAAGCTGAAAAATGCTAATTTAATTCAGGACTGTTAAGCACAGGTTAAAATAATTAGTATAGACTCTACCACTCTTGCAAGAATCTAAGTAGTTCAAAAGATACTGCCTTGTACAGTAACAGTTAAGTATCAAAATAAAAGTATACAGTAAAATTCTATAGGTACAATCTACAGAGGACAGTAGCAGCCTGACTAAGTAAAGTTGCAGTGTATTTCTACTATACTTCAGTGATATCCCTAGGTCCGCATATTACTACTAAATCATCTTGGACTTTTGGAATAGTGCTCCTTTATTTGAGGAGAAAAATGTTGTCTCTGATACACACAGCTGAGTGCACATGATGCAAATGAAGTATGAAGAGGCTTGTCTTCCCCAGCCCTCATCTCTGAGGCTGCACATTTGCAGATTCAGCCTTTTTCCTTTTCACATCTATTTACCTTTTTTTATTGTAAGGTAAATCAGCCATGTGATACTAGTAAATAGTCCACCCCATCCTGCACCTGTTAACTAGACTGGAAATACTAGGTAATAATTAATCTTAGGAATTGTTAGGGTATCTAACCTCAAGGTCAGATGGAGAGTTAGTTGTCAATGTTGAGTCATAAGGAACACAGAAAAACAGCTTTCTGTGCCTTAACTGAAAGTACGTAGGGTCAAGAGTATTCTTAAGTTTTGAGGCATAATGTATACAGGCAGACAAAAATATTTAACTGGTTTGGAACACTTCTAGAGAGTCACTGGTTTGTGATCAGACTGCTGAGCAGTGCAGACAAATAATGCATTTCAATGCCCTTCTACTTATTAGGATACACTTCTCCTTATGCCACATAAAAACTCAGCACAGACAGACAGCAGGAGCAGCTTTTTACTTGCCCGCTTTCTGTTGACACATTGATTGGTCCAGTTTAGACAAAAAATGATTGTTAAATACCTATTCAGATCTATTAAAGCTAATCCGCTACCTGGCAGAAAACAGTTTCTCAATACTGAATAAAGCCTCCAGATGACATGCAGTTTACAGGAATTCTGAGCAGCAAAGACCACCAGATACTGCTGGGAAAGATCTGTACTGGTAACTGAACCACATACAAGGAACATATTTTGTTCCAGGCAAATACATTGCTATAATTTTTTGAAACAAAGAATATAAGCAATAACAGCAGATTAGGAGAACTCCACACAAGCATTAAGTCAGAAAATAAGGGAATCATAGCTGATAATTAGAAGAGCATTAATTCCACGTGGTAGCACAATCAAAACACTTGGAAACAAACAAGATAAATGCCTTAAGAGTGCCTGAAAATCATACTGATTTACTGCTGCTACAACATAATGCCCAACTATGGTCTCTGAGCCAGTGCAGTTCAGAACAACAATAAAAAGAGGAAAATTAGAAGAGAAGCCTCATAATGAGAAGTCCAGCAATATTCACAAAGGACGAGTTGAGCAAGCTGCCTAGGTCAACGTTTTGATGCACTGTGCACCAAATTTAGCAGGCCTCCACATCTCCTAGCCAAAAGGATCAAAATAACCAAACCTGTTACAGTCAATTTACCAACAGAAGCCAGTCACGTGCAAAGGGATGCACAGGCTAGACAAACATGAGGGCTGTTCAGTCTGGTTTATCAAAAGGTAAGGATTTTTAATAGAAAAACAAAGTTACACTGACACTTTTATTTAATAGATGTTTTCCCTCCCAATTATGTTGCCCAAATACATTAAAATTGATCTAGCATTTCAATGAGGATTTGCATTTTCATGGCACTTCTTACAAAATTAAATCTCACTACAGACTTTGTTGTAAAGCAGTTAATTATATGGCAGTGCAATGTGGCCACATACAGGCAAATAATGACATCCTCTGAATGCTTATTTGTTTGCAATAGGCAGTCCTGAACATCTGCATTGATTTATAACTATTCATCATTAGTGTCAATTTTGTCAACTTTGAATATAACTGGAAATAATTTATAGAAGAAAAATTGAAATAATTGCACTCTATTTTGACATATTATGACTTTTTTAATCGGCAAGCTCCACTCCCCACTAGCAACAGTCATGCTGGAAGTAACATCTTGTGCTTAAATCAATCTCTGATAGACAGATCAAGCAGAGTTGTACTTGGGTAGTATACTACCACAAAACTGGGGTTTTTTTGTTTGTTGTTTTTGCTTTCTTTAAATAACTTTCTGAAAAGCATCTGATAATGGTCATTCTTGTAAGAATAGGGATAAGGATGCTGATGATAACTTCTAGTTTTATTCTGCATTCTTTTATAGTTCAGAAGGAGGATAGGAAAGAGTAAGTAAAGATGAACAGCTTCTGTGTTCTTTGAATACCAAAAAGAGTACTTTCAAGTACTATGCTTCTAATGTTGTAACTTCTGAAACGTGCCCAATGTAATGTGCATTGGAAGTATATAATAAGTTCATAAGATACTTGAAACTTCTGCAGGACGATTTCCACATCTGTTACTCATTTCAACTGCAGCAGCACAAGTTATTTGGGAATATCTCCAACCGTTGGTGCAGTGAAGCACTAGATGCAGCAGTTGCTACCACAGCCAGCCTTGAACATCAGGCTAAAGTGGCCTTAGCAATATCACATACACCTGGGCTACAATAAACTTCTCCTTGTTATAGCACCTGCCAGGAGATTATCTGAAGCTGACTGCACTGAAATGGTTTCCACCTGAAAACAAGGTGCTTTGCATTACTAGCTTTCAAGGCAACTCATGGCCCTGGCAGAAGGGAATAATATTATTGAAAAACATGTCTGGGATGTGGAACTATAAAAATCATATCCCATTCTGGATTATTGTACTATAAAGCTACAATTCACTTTGAAATCATTTCATAGGCCTCAATTATACAGTACAGAAGAGAATCAGTTTAACATTAAAAAGTTGTGCAATAAGTAGCAGTTTAGTAGAACACTAGGAAGAACTGTAGGCAGTACGTGTCCATCTTAGCTTTAATCATGTTAAAAGGAAGTGAATGACTTGATAAAATTGCAAAGGAGAATTAAGTGAGCTAGGCTTTCCATAGTTCGCCATATCACAGTAAGATTTACTTTAAGCCTTGCATAGATTCATATAATCTAGCATTACCCAACTACCTCATAGAGATATTTTTGTGTCTTAATGATAACCGAAGGCAGACTTTGCTCCAAGATTTTTTTTTTGCAGCATTAAATGTATTCTCCTACACAGGTTCCCATTTACAGATGTGCAAGCTGCACTTAAAAATTCAGTTTCCAAACACTAGAGCAGAGAACCAAACTTGCTTATAGGTCAGCAGCCAGTTACTCATCTCTACAGTTAAAATTTAGTTTTAAATTTGACTGTACTTCTCTTCTTTTGCACTTGCTTTCTTATTGTCTATAATCATAAGGTTCATTAGCTATATTATCATCTTCAAACATATGTTTATATCAGTTATATGACTCCTGGATTTCACTTCAAATAGTTTACAGTTCTGAGTTCTTGGTGGGTTTTGTCTGTTTGTTCATTTTAAAAATAAAATTGTGACGCCTTAGTTTCTTCAGGACAAGATACTAAGTTTTATCTTGTCAGCTTGTATTTTGAGAAACATTATCTACAAAAATAAAATAACATTTTCTGATTTCTTTGAGATGACTTTGTGTACCTGTCTAAAACACATAGTACACATAACAATGACATCCATCTTTTAACCAGTCAGATCCACTGTAACACATGAACAGAAACTAAAATACACTTACGTATATGCTTTCATCAAGTTCTTAGGAGTTTTTCTCCCCCGCTCTTTTTCAGGTTACTTACCTAATCATTAAGAACTTAAGTCCTATATAAGACCTACATCTTTTGACTCACCTCTAGAGAAAATGAATGAAGTTTCAAGGTATGCATTTATCCCCATAGCAGAATTCATATTTTTTCCAAGTTTGAATATTTCCTCCACTTTTTCCCTTAAGATTTTCATAGGCATAATTCACATTGATGTTGATCTTCACGTTTTCCTGAAAGAAGATTCCTATTCCTGCTTCCTTTTAGATATACCCCTGAGCCAAGTCCATTGTCTGCACAGCTGCTAAAGATAACCCACCAATAACTGCAGCCTGATTACACCTCCTGTTCCTGGGCATAATTAACTATTTTTTGCAAGAGAAGTACTTTCCTTAGTGTGTTTTCACCTGTCAGGCTATACATTTATGGGCTGTTGCTGTTTCTGTTAAAGCTGATTCAGGAAGTCAGAGTTTACTTTAACCAGTATTTTCCAGCTGGGTTGTATTCATGTTCTGACTTACAATATGATGCAACAAACTTTTGTATCGTCACAGATAAAGAGACAGCAAACTATTTTGGGTAGCTGAGAATGGGTATTGGAAAAGGGAGATAATAAATACTTATTTATATAGAAACTTGAATTCATATTGAGACCAAATATTGGACAGAGTTTACAGTGACAGCCAAAGAAATGTGACATTTTACTATACTTCTGAGACAATCACAAAATTATTTAGGAATAAACTTATCAAATGCATACATTCCTGCTTCTTTTAGGTCAATTCAAATTATTAGCCTTCAAAAGATGTAGATGCATTTCTGACTCAACATTGTTATTTGATGAACTATTTTTCTCAAACATTACTGTGCACCTTTCTCAAAAGGTTTGGTTTGCAAGACTGGCTGGCATCTTGTTTTCATTACGCTGGAGGAACTTAATCAATTACATTAAACCTTATTCTGAAGAACCACTGCAAGTGAAGGCCTGGTGCTAAAGTGTGTGAAAACAGATGTACATGTAATCCATGCCTAAAGTATTTTAATTCCAATTCTTACCAGCCAAAGCTGTGAACTGGACTGAAAGCTGTCAGTCAGATCGGTCAAAACCACAGCCTGTGATTTTAATCTTATTATACTTTAGCATTGTGCCAGTAAGTAAGAGCTCATATTTTCCCGTACGTTGCCACAGAAGAGTAGCTTTGAAGACAGATTCTGTTGTGTTTTTTTTTTTTTTAAAGTGTGCCAAGACAGTAAATCAACATCTTACAAAGTAACCTCCAAGCTTTTCTAATGGACCGAAGGATACAAGGCAGTGTGGCTACCTGAGAAATCCTCTCAAGATATATTATCTCTTCAGCGCTTCAACAGCTACATTCATTGTTTCCCAAATGCAAGATATTTATCAGAACAAAAGAACATACAATTAAGACAGAAAATGATTGACAAGACCAAAGGCTATCACAGAAGACAGATGACACAAAGAAACACATGTTGGTGTGAATAAGACACTAGGAAGACACTGCTGTTCAGTGAAATGCCAGCTTATCAATCTTGAATCTGTCAAAGTGTCATTTTGGACAGTTCCCAGAAAGAAAAAAAAATGTCTGACACTTATAGAATTTTTCTTAATTACTCCAGATTTCGCTTGGGCTTGCCACTATGAAGCTATTTGTCAGTCACCTGTTTCTCACCTGCTTCTATATCATATCATTAAAACCACTGTTTTCTTCTAGAATGTCCAACTCAAAAAATAACAATGTAGGTAGTTTTTTCCAAATTATACTGGAAAGATATTTCTTTATTTAGTTGAACTCAATCTTTCTTGTACTTTATCAAGTCTCTGTATTCATAAACAATGCCTAATCTTTTGAATTTTTTTAAAAAAATCAAAATCAGTATAACACTTTGATTGTATACGCATATAATAAACAAACAAAATAAATGTGATCTTTAGAAGCAGGATGAGCCTATAGTGTGTTACATCACACTTCCACATCTGTCTCTCCCTCCATTTCTGAATCAACCTTCGAAAAATTATCGAACAAGCTTACTTTCATGTCAAAGACTGTGTGAAACTCTCACCATTTGTAAAAGAAGTATGAGAGAAGAAGCAGAAGCATCTGTCCAGTAACTATTGCCTGAACTTGCCCTCATGCATAAAACTGTATCTGAGTATTATAAACTTATCTCATATCTGTCCCTACTTCTAAACTAAGTGAAGCATAGAAATACAAGCTACTGATAATTCCATCATGTTGCATAGTTGTAAAATTTTTGTCTTATTGTTTTAACTAATGAAAGGATATAATAATAGCAAGATACAATAATAACTGCATAACAGTTAAGAAAAAGAAGAATAATTTTTGGAGGAGTCTGCTCTTTAGAAACTCTCAAATGGTTTAAGATCATGAAATGTCCTTGCCCTACTCCTGCACCAGAACGTTGAATGCTTAAAAACAGAACAGGATTTGCTTTAGGGATTTAATGCTGTTTGTATTTCTATTTTCTCCTTCTATCCAGCTTGATTTACAAGTAGGGAATAGGAATAACAGATGAAGCTCTAGTGCTCTACATAGATTTCTTTAGCTTAAAGCACTGGAAAATTTTATATGAAAGCATATATACTTATCTGCTGTAAATTAGATCTAATCTGCCCATATTTAAGTCATCTTTAATCAGGCTCTTGCACTGCAAAAACCATTGTATTTTAGTCCAAACTTGATCTGTACCTGTAGTGTCTGCATTTATGTGCTAGTGGTTTCCCTGACCTTCAACAACTGCTGCTCCACGAAGCAAAAAAGCTGCCTGCCATCTCTGAACATCGGCTAATACAGATTTTCTAACCTTGAATCTCGATATCCAAGTCAGAAAGGAAAGTGTTTCCAAGGGAGACATTTTTACTGTTTGGGACTGTATTTGAGTCTACTGCACTGTAGCGCATAGTAACCATGAGTTCAGGAGGATGGTGAACTTGTTTAATTATATATCAATGATTGCTAGTCCACGGACAACATGCTAGAAAAGTCTGCATTTATAATCCACATAATAATTCACTTGAAATTCCATTTGAAAAATCCATATAAATAGGTAATCAATGAAATGAGGAAAAAAAGGAGTAATACAAATTTATAATAAGTAGCTTACTGCTTTCACTGTAAACCCATCAAAATTCAAGCTATGGGTTTGTAACCAAGCAATTGCTATGCAAATGTAGTAAGTTAATTCCAGTGAAGTTCACCCTACACATGAATGTGTTGGTATCTTTCAAGCTCAAAATGAAATACGGCACAGCACTAGGTGCCTAATGAAACTTTTCATAAACATTTGCTCCTCTTCTCACAGGAGCTCTCTTTCCTCCTCTGTTACGTAGCCCTTTCTGTAGAGTTCTTGTGCCTCTACCTGAAATGGCTGCATTTTGCTTTTTTTTGAGATCAAGTCATACAGATAAAGGGAAGTTCCCTGCACAAGAGCTGATACCTGACTTGACTATTTTAGCTTTTCTAGAAATTAACAGCTTTTCTAGTAGTTTCAAGGAAATACTTGCACAGAGATTGAATATTCATATTTTACACACAACTATAAGTATTAATTAGGTAAACTGGTTCCCAGAAGCTGACAAGGCTCTTCACTTAAATAAATGACTACTTATGTAAGTAAGGTCTAAGTAAAGTGTGTTAACCTTCATAGCACGTAAACCTTTGGGGAATCAAAGATGAAATAACTACATAAGAGTAAAGGGTTGACACAGTTACATGAGAACAGAAACACCTAAGAAGGCATAGACCTTAATTAATC
Source organism: Limosa lapponica baueri (assembly GCA_002844005.1). Classification (NCBI taxonomy): domain Eukaryota; kingdom Metazoa; phylum Chordata; class Aves; order Charadriiformes; family Scolopacidae; genus Limosa; species Limosa lapponica. The sequence goes on along the minus strand of KZ505664.1, from coordinate 313,067 downwards.
TAGGACAAAAAAAGAAATCATTCCAAATGCTTTTCCTATTCCACTCACACCTAAAGAATTCATCATGAATAATATTATACAGAATCTCAGGACAAGTCAGAATGATTTGTCATTTATTATGAAAGGTTGTCACCATAACAAACAATACAAATCCATGAATATTAATAATGAAGTCAATTAAAGCTCAATTATCAGGTCATAATAGGATGCAAAACAATTACCAGAACACTTCCAATAACCACAAGCAAAAGACACATGTGAAAAGATTTAAAGAAAAGAAAGTTATACCATCTGATTCCTGGGAGGGGCAAAACAGTATGGAGTGATAGGGATAGATATTGGAAGAAATAAGCAGTAATCTCTGTCATGTGACAAAGATATTTCCATTTTATTTTAATACATAACCTATTTTATAATTAGGTTTTGTAGGATATTTTATATATACTGCAGGATATCAAACTTGGCTGTTATCTTTTGTGCCAGAACTAGACACTACACCTCTTCCCCTACTGGACATGTCTCCATGATTATCTCATTCCTAGATTGGAATACAAGGCCATGTTCAAAACCAAGGAATGACCTAAAAAATGTATATATTTAAAATTTTACTGTATTAAATAAATTATCTGAAATACAAAACCTCATTTCTACAAGTTATTCAGAGCACCCCAAGCACAGCTGCTGAACAGTTTGTCAGATTAATTCCTTTTAATTCTGCAACAGAATGCACATCTTTACAGAGACACATGGATATATAAAGTTCTATATTTTTTAATGAGAAATAATTTGGAAAACACTTAAATAAAAGAAAAAAATCAGTTTTATCAATTCCATTTATAATCAATAACTCAGTAATTTTTAAAAGTCCACAATAGTAATTTTCAATCAATATTTCATGGCCCCTCTCTTAGGGCCCTGAGTGTACCAATAGACTACATCAGACCAGCCTCAGCTGGGGCCTCCCCAGGGATACACAAGCCTCACAGCTCCCTCTAAGTTCAGCCCTGGGCCTCCAGTCCCTGCCTGAGCTTATGTTACAGGAGTGACAGTCTCCAGCTCAAGTACAGCTCTGCCTACGTAACCATTGATCTAGACCCTCACTCTCAGACTGATTTCCAGGCTTGAGCTTGACCCTGCTTCATGGTTATGGAGCTGCATGGTGTTCATTGTGCTGTGTCTTACCCTGGTTGCCACCACTAGTCCTGATCCTGACCTGTAAGAGCCCATTTACCAGTTTGACCTTGGACCCGTTTCATCACCACAAACTTGTCTGCTCACCTGCCCTATTGTTTGACCCTTGCTGCTATTCCCACGCTTGCCTGGGGGTGGTGGGTTGGGGCACTGGCTGGTGAGGCCCCTGCCCTGGTTGCTGTGTTACCGTGCCTGACTGCCCATCTCTTGGGGAACATCTTGGCTGCCTTATCTCCAGTTACTTAAGGCCTTAACTCTGCATTCCGTATTTGTGAAAACTCAACTGAATATGAAGCTTTTTTGCTTTCAGAAGTGCCACAAAGATCAGATTCATAGCTGCGTGCTACATAATTTTACAGCAAACTTTTACATAGATGCTACTGAGAATTTCATGATGTGAATTAAATCATTTAACTTCAAAAACAATCAAATAAAAATAACCTACCAGAATCTATTTAGGATAACTCTAGGAAAGAAAACATACATCAACATGTCATACCATCATTTGTTTTAAACTGCAATTTGTCATGCCAAAGTAAAGAAGAGTAGTAGGGAACGAAACAGATTAAGTTTGATACATAAGTCATTGTTTTTTCTGACAGAACTGTCAATTCCCTAAATGTTTGTTTTCTCAATTCTCTCAATGTTCTTTTTCTCAATCTTTTTCAAGTACAATGTTTTCCCTACATACTGCTAACTGCTAATTTATCTTCTTTTCCATGTTTTTCACTCAAATTTTTTAACATACAAGAATAAAACCGGTAACAATTATAAAGTTCACATAGTTATTAACATAGAGGCATATAACAAAACCCATAAAAATCTCTTAAACTTGAAATTCACTATATTTATGAGACTTCGTATTGTCCAGCTCTAATTGTATACTTTTGTCTATCCTTTTCCTGCTGCAGAGAGCTACTGCAACATTCTTTAAAATTCTTCAGAAGCTTTTTAAAAAAAAAATAAAAAATTGAAAGAACTACTATTACTCAAATCAGGAGAAATAGTTCTGGGCCACACAAGATGTGAAGGAAAAACACATCTGAGAAAAGCAAGAGGGTGGAACTGAACTTGGAAAGGGCAGCGGGGCAAGAAGGATCATCAACGAGCATGGCAGCTTGAGCAACAGATGAGAATTAAGCCTGGGGAACAATGGAATGAACTCTCAGTGCCACAGTGCTATTCAAAAGGGTTTAATTTTACAAAGGACTGTAAGCCACTATAATAACAATTTTCTCTTATTGAAAAGATCTGCCTTACTGTAATAAAATAAATTAATAACATAATTTATTTGCAGTTTCAAATGACTGTTTTATAGAACTAAACCAAACATGACCTAAAGCAGAACACCTACCTACCCACACTGCTTTCTATAAATCAGGTAGAAAACAGCTGCCCAAGCAGCCAAATAGCTCAGAGGAATGCTCTTTAATATGTGAAAATTGTGCATATTCAGGGAAGTGACTCAGTTGGTGAGTATTTGATGTAAACATTCATTTTACCTTGCCTTTGGAACACAGAAACATTACATCACTTAAACTGTTATCTAGAGAGAAAAACCCAGCTCTTTTAAAACAGCAAATCAAATAAGGAATAGTTACAGCAGCCACTTAACAAGACTGATATTCTCTGGAGCTATTCTGGATATCAGATGTTTCTTATGTTTTTTTACTCTGAGGGTACTTTCATATGGATGGTGCTTTCAGAAAATGGAGTGTCTAATAAGACAAAGAAAGCTTAAAGAAAGAATGCAAGTTTAAAGTAAATGAGTTTCAGCTGAGATGTACAACACCTTTTGCTAATATTAGGTCTTAACATGGCCATTTAGTTAAAAAATTCTGCTAATTCTCCTTTATATACTGTTTATATAGTTGAGGAAAAGTCAGATTGCTTGACCTACCTACCCATTGAAATGAATAAGTAACTTTTGGTCAATGTTTTTAGTTGCACTTAGAAACCAATAATTTGTGCTATAGGAAATAAACACGTTGTAAAAGCATTACTCATATTAAGCAGTACACAAATCCCAGATTGAGATTCTATCACAGTAGATACTACAGAAATGAGAAAATAATGTTGATTTCCATCCTAAAGACCTGGATATTATACTATTTATGCAAACTAGAAGATATAATGAGAAAGTCATTTCCTCTTTCTATGTACTGTGAAGATTCACATATATCAGTTACAATTTCTGCATCCAGGCTCAGTCATTATCTTGAAAACAGGTTTGATATAGCTCAGTTATAATTGTTTTATCTAGACTATTTTTCCTCATCAATAGAGGGTTTGAGGAGGAACAGGAGACTAAGTATTAAATACTTTTTTGAATCTGATCGTTGTACCCTGAAGGAATTACAGGGAAATTTCAAAAGGCACTGGACACATATGTTTAGCCAAACCGAATTCTACCCAAGACCCTGCCTGAAAAGTATTCCTTGGAGGCACGCACACACACCCTCACCCCAAAAAAGAGAAAAAACAAACCCAAAACACCACAGACCCCACAGTGAGTACAATTTGTCTGAAATTACAGTACTGTGTTGAGTGGAGCTGCTTACACACTTAAAAGAATATGCACCTTTATGAAACACCATACTATGAGATGCTCCTCAGTTTTCCACAACAAAGGAAGCTGCTGCCCTGGGAAGCAGGAGTTCCCTTCTTCAAATGCGTGGAAAAACATGGTATTAGTTATGAGAAAGTAAAGCACAGTGATACAACTAGAGCTCTCTCAAACAATGGCACAGAGACTGCAATCGTAACATGTGGCTTCATTTTAGAGAACAGCCTCAGAATAATAATTAAATACAAAATCCCCATTAATTACAATGCCAACTGCTTTTTGTATTTTAAAAGTACTATGCTGGTTCTGAAAGACTGGGAACTGGTGGATGGTCATAGCCAAAAGCCTTATGTGTGTGACCTACATTCTTTTGTTAGCCTGCTTTCTCCTTTTATTTCTTTTGGATCTTATTTCATTTTGGCTGTAAACATGAAAGGTAACAATAACACATCATGGAAGATTGATTATGCTTAGCTATTCTGTAATATAACTTTGAGAAACAACATGTCATTGAATGATCATAACAGAAAACAAACATATATGGACAAATATTATCTGCTTAAATAGTTATGGCTATGTATTCAAAATATGGTTTTAGTTTCAGGAGTTCCTGACCTGTAGCCAAGAAGTAGAGGTGGAAATTTTCATGGTTTAGAAATAATTTTATGCCTGCCTATCAATTTTTGTGTTATCTGGGCATGAATTATTAGACAGATTATTGGACAAATGGCTGTAAAGTGATCACTTCAAATGAATTTAGACCTTAGGAAACGTTTGCTTCTCTCTATTTAAAAACAGGGAAGATTAATTGCATTTTTAACTGGCCATTTAACTCTCAGGATGTTTCAAGCATTAAGAAACTTCGAAGACTATCACATTTAAGCATTCTTTTCAGTTTTCATCTGTTTGAAAAAATATGTTGTCATGTCACATTAATTTAATTAATATCCATTTAATGACTACTACATTAAAATCAACATTGCTAGCAGTTGCAGATCATGAAGTCCAATTTTAGTAATATATTTCATTTGAACACTTAGCAGTTACCATCACCCAAAATATTAGATTGGAGGAAATACTGTCAAAGCTTTAGAACCAAATACTCAAAAAAACCTTTGTCCACAAAAATCTATATAGGTCTAGCATGGTTTTCTAGGCAGCATATCCCTCCATCTCCTGTGTGAATACAAGGATGTATGATAACATCTAGTCATATAGCCTGTGTAGGTAGAAATAAATAAACATGAAGAGTGGATATTTTTTTTAAGTAACCAAGTATTTCTTTCTCCTTGTCCAATGACTGATTTATAGCTCTGCACAGAAAACAAGTATCACAGGATATTTCAATATTCTCTTTAAAAGGAAGAGCCTTATCTGTGTTACTGTACTTCCTTCAGTTTTTGGGTTTTTTGGGGGTTGTTTGCTTTTTTAAAATAAATGTTTTGTTTAATTTTGCTTGTTTTGGAAGTGCCTATAATCAATTTTATGCTATTCAGCTTCTGATTGACAGGCTCTTGCATAGTACTTCCTTTGTTTAGGTTATTAACTGTGGATAACAGCATTAATATTTTCTAATGATTGTCACTAGTATTGTTGATGTATTTGATTGCTGTTTTAAAAACACAGCAAATATTTTTAATACAAGAGTTTGAGGGAAACATTTTCAAAAGCTGAGTGACTAAGTTCCTTTGAAAATGGAACACAAGAGCTTACCTTTTTGATGTGTAGTTTTTTCTTTTGTATACTTTTTCATCATGATACTTTCGTTTCAAACAGTAGTTGTTCAAAACAATAATTTTACAAAATACTTTTTTATTCTGGTTATTCTGAGATCTAGATTAATGGATTGGTTTCAATCGTGAAGAGTACTCTCCATTTTAATTTTCGAGTTAAGGGAAATGTCTCCAGAAGAAACCCTATAAACTTATTGAGAATACAAGCATTGATTATACTATTTTAGTATTCATGTGTTTCAAGTTGCAAGTATATGAATTGCATAGATTAGTTCATTTTTATGCTAATGTAGTTTGACTGTAACTAGAACATATAGATTTCATTTAACAACTTTAAAATTTCATGTAATATTGTACGTACTTTATTCACTTATCTGCAGTCCTGATTCAAATTACTGTAGCTTAAGGCAATAATGTCATACCATACTGATAATATGATAGATGTAAATGTTAATTCTTGAGTATGATGACACACAAGAAGCACACATGAGAAGCATGATTTTACTGAAGAGTATAATTCCAGTATTTATATGCATATTTTTCCTGAAGAAGTAGCCTATAACTATACGAATTACTCACTCATTGTGTCCTTCTCCATAATTTCTATATTTTTAAATTATAAGGCATTTTGTTTTCAGTCATTCTGGTGTAAAAAATGTAAATTTCTGTCTATTCTGGATATACAGCAACATATTTGTACCTGAATGGTACCAAAGAGATTAACCACAAAATCCTTATTCTTACAAGTAGTAGCATTCAGCACCGCGTACTAATAACGCATGCAGAATCAAACAATTAATTTATCATACGGTTACTATACACAGACAGAACGAAGTATACACTAGACCACTTGATTGCTGATTTTAAAAAAATTAGTCATTTTTTCATTAATTACATTCATTGGAGCAAAAACTCAGATTATTATTTTAAACAGTATTTTCACCTTCTCTCTTTTTTTTTTTTTTAAGTCTCAGAGAGAAATGTATTGCTTTAATAAGTTGTCACTTAATCATTTACCACATCTTCCAAAATCTGATTTAGTTAATTTATGATTTATGGAAAAAATTAAACAGTTACACTTAATTAGCTTTTGTTCTACACCTAGGGTCAACTACCATAAGCACCATTTATGTACATAACCAAAGAATTGACAAATAAATAAGTGAAAAGAACAGATTAATGAAGAAATTTTGTACACATTAATACTTAAATATTTACAGGATAGTTAAATTTGCTGTTTAATACAGCAATTCAAAACAGTCTAATTTACTTCCCTGACTTCTCGGATTTTTGCTTATGTATTTTTATAGTACAAATGCAGTTATTTTGAATAAATACACATCTCTAATTAAGCTTTAAAAGTATCATCTTTCTGCTCATAATCTTTGAAAATACCTATTACTAGATGAAAAACCTTTCCATTTAAAAATACTACCTTGTAATTCAGTAGCGACTCTCAGTTTAGTAATACAAAAGTTCATTTAAATTCAATAAATTTATCTGGGACAAAGAGTCAAAGCAAAGAATTTCATAGTTAGGTTCAGTTAATTTCTTTTGGTTTAGCTTAACCTGCTCAGAGCTCTGTTGAAAAAGACATGTCAGCCCAGATGATATGCTAATGGATGAACATGTGCTTAGAAAAATATAGATAAATAGCTCTTGAATACTGCCATTACTGACAGCTCTCACCCTAAGGAAGCACTTGTACTTCTCTATAAATATCCTTCAAAAACTTGCTAGTAAATATAAACAGGTCAAGGATTTTGACCTGGCTGTCACAACAGCCAAAAAGATGCTGTAGCACCTTGTATATATACAGTCTGCTGGCTTACTGCATCCATGAGCCTGATGATCTTTTTGCAGACTCATTTATTTCCTAGTAATTTTGTATTGAAGCTATATGCACAAGGACTAGGCTCTTTTACTGTACATGAAAAGGTCATCTAAGTGCATATACAAAATGTTTTCCCCTCAGAGAATACATAACGTTATGGCTTTTATCATCTTTTCTCTTCTGTTTGAGGTATTTTTCTGGTATCACTGCTGGTAACCATATGGCTTAAACATGAGTCAAGTGCCTAACACTCCATATCATCTTGCTGTGTTTCCCAAGAGCCTGTTCTATCCCTCATCAGGACAACACACCTTTTTGAGCATAAGGTGCATCTTTCCTGAGTTGCTATAGGTAGGGGACACCACGAACGAAAAGTAATGCAGTCTGTGACAGCTGATATGAAAGCCAAAATTAACAAGAGAGAGACAGCTTTTTTTCCCCCAGTTTCCCTTCATCTAGGTAAATACATTAGCTTCAAAAACAGAATAAAATGCCTTTCCTGCTCTCCAAATGCAATCAATTAGTCACAACACCAAAATTATTAGTCACAACACCAAAAACACTTGCTTCCATTCCTTTCTTAAGCTTTCAGAAAGTCACTATCCAATAGCTGAACCCTATGTAGACACATGCCCAAGGGTGAGAACAGGAGAGACACACAAATTCTTATGGGTCAACATTGTCAATATGTCCAATTTAATTCAAAAGAAGTATATATGGAGTTGTGGAAGACTCTACCTTTAACCATCTATTGTTAGAGTTAGTCATAAAACCCCATATCACCTAAGACCTGTTGGATAGATGCTTTTAAGCTTTGTTTTCTCTCCAAAAGGGGACGTTTATCTCATTATACATTACCTTTTTGGTCAGAAGTTCTTTTGATCTTCTTACCCTAACCAATAACTGATGTTCCTCCAGTCCAGCTTTCTTGGTACAGTCTTGGACCAGATGAAGCTGATCATCACACCAAAGCCTTAGGTTTGGGTATCAAGACTGGTGATTAGCAGCAGCTGCCAAACTGAACTGCTCTCTGATGTCTCTCTGTCTCCCCTCCCATACAGAGAAAGAACAGCTAACTGTAACCCCACTAGGAAAAACGTTCACCTCCATGAGCATTTTTGAAACTATTGTTCATGGCAGGCTATAAGAGATGGGAAATATTGAATGACCAGAGAGTGCTCTAACAGAACATGATAGTCTGTTGGCTATCATCTTTCACACACTGGTATCTCCATTTCTACAGCATTTACTGTCGACCTCAAAAAAGCAATAAATAAACATTTCATTGCTTCAGTATTTTACAAAAACAACAAATAATTCATATGGTTAGCTTTTAAATATGAGTGATAGCTCAGTTATTCCACTTACATGAGAGGCAAGCCCTCACCTTACAAGCCCTCTTCTGTCTCCTCTAAATCTGCAGTTCCACAACACAAAATTGCACAAAGTTGTTAGCAACAATTTTAACCTTTTCTTCCCATCACCTGCCCCTTGTGTCTGAACCTATTCAGTGGCATACCAGAACAGCTATTGGCACTAGCCACTGCCAAATCTGTAAAATTATTCAGGTAAGAGATTTGCCTTTAAAATAACCAACCTTACAAAATTTTTCCTATCTTTTTTTTTTTTTCTCTCTAAATAGGATGAGGACGAAGATTTGTACCACCACACTCAAGAGGAGAGTGAGCTGAGACCTGCACTTCTGAAACCATCTGCATATATATAAGTCTGCTGCAAAAGATTCTAGAATGTTATTTACCCCTTTTGCATCATTAATAGATTATGTTCTTGTTTTGTAGGAACTTGCCAAAGATATTTATGGTTGCTTTTAATATCTACATTTTTTGTAGGCTAAAATCCTCTTTTCTGACCACCAATGATTCACTGAGAAGGCACACCTATTTGCAAACTGGTTTAGCAGGACACACTATTCTTCATGTTTTCTCTTTCATTAGAATATGAAGATGTATCATGCTCTGGCCCACCATAATAATGGAAACATATGCATTATGATTTTATATGTTTATAAAACTTCCAGTCACGTTCTTGCTTAAAATAATTGTACGTGTATCACAATGTCATTCAGAAATTTTTTTATAAATGTTATGATACATGTGTGATATGACAAATTCAAAAATACCTTAGTTTGCTTTCTTGTATGCTGAGACCACTTTCCATGGATGACAGACTATCAACTGTATCTTGATGTGAATGTCTTATACCTTGGAGGGGTGTCCCCCTGTGCCAGCCTCTGCAATCTAAATCTTTGTGGGTATCTGTAGAGAAAGAAAAAGCTGCTAGAAATCTTGCAGTCCATTTTACAGAAGGAACTTCTCAAAGAGGAAGTACACATTAAATTAATGAAATTGATTTATTAAATACATAGTAATAGGGAATTAATCAAGTCAATTCAAAACATTATTATAATTAAATCACTGTTTTACAAGAACAGCAGAAACGGTTCCCAGATCACCTTCTGATTGTTGCTCTGAAAACTTCAAGACACCTAAACCAGTTACCTTTTTGTTACAAAAACTTGGAAACAGTTCATTTTACAATTGAAAAATGAGCTGTTGCTGTCTTAGAAAGAAAATGAATCTCTTAATTTTCCAGTTGTACTATAGTTCTTAACAGGCCAAGATGTGAGGTTTTTTTGGTTTGCATTTTTGTTTGTTTTTTTCTGTTTTGTTGTTGTCCTTTTGTGTTTTAAGTAAGGAAACAGGTTTTACTTCCTTTTTTCCACTTGCTATTGGACTATAACTGACCTTTTTTCAATTTCTTATGTCTTTGGAGAAACCTAGCAAGTCTCATCTGCAATTGGAGGTACAAACTGCATTCCTGCAAAACATCTTACTCTATAAATTGTCCCATTAGCTTTAGTGAGAGGAAAAGGTTGACGAACCGGCTCGGAGCATGAGGAAATTTTCTTTCATACTGATTAGAAAAATTCGTGTGCCCATCTCTTTCCTTCCATTTTTGACATTTTGGTTACATATTAGGAACATATTACATATGAGAACAATTCATTTTCTTATCCCTTCGTGTATCAGTGAATTAGTATGCTGACTAATGCAGAGACAGTGATTAATCTCATAATTGTTGCTTCATTCTTGTTACCTTATATCCTCATTTGCTAATTAATGTACACAGCGAAAAGTCCTGTTTACTTTCAGTAGGCTACTTGAAAAAATGAGATCTTAGTTCCCAAGTCACATGAATAGCTTTCAAAATTGTAACTGTTACCAAATACATTCCACTCAAGTAAAATCGTCTTCAATTTCTTTAGCTTATACTCTGTATATAAGGTATAATCGAATGTTAAGGAGCATGACATGTCTCTAATGCTAGATTTAAGAAAAAGTAAGTGATGCCCCTTAAATTTTTTTCTGTCTTCTCTTACAAGAATGACCTAACACATTTGAAGCAAAATCATTGTATTTCATAATGAAAACTGATTATGCTTTAGAAAACTTGACTGTTAGAAACATTAAAAATATTTGCAATTCAGCTGTAGTATTTATCTAGAGTCCGTATTTTATTACTGCGAATTTGCTTGCAGAATTCCAAATATATGAGATCTTTAATTTACTTAGCAGCCTTTCAAAGGAGTTCAGTCTAGATAGCAATGGTGAAATGACAACTTTGTTGCTACAACAACTAACATGAAATGATACTTCTAGAAAAAAAGCACTCATGAACGAGCTAATGATGTTAAAACACTTCCCTGTTGCTACATGCAGTGCTTCAAATCCAAATGAAGCCATATTGCTAAAGCAGCATAGAAGGCTCTTATATTTTGACTAAGTATCTGGTATTGTCAAATAGATGTCTTTCAGGAAACATGAATAATAACTGCAGACTTCTACCTTTCCAATGTAATTTTTCATAACAAAGAGGCTGTACCATTCCAAGAGTCAAGGACAGATTCTCAGTTGGTAACAGCTGAGCTGGGAGCCATTCAACAGAATAAACAATCAAAATGTAACGCTTCAGTCAAACTCTAGGTAGAAGGTAAAGAAAAACACATGGCTTTCTCAATATCCCACAGGTAATTCTTTTGAATCCTTTCCTGTGCACAGAAAACTATAGTGTAAGAGTGACCTCTACAGGATTTCCCCAGTGCTCAGTGACTACAGTCCCAGGGACTGCCTATAAAACACTTTTTCAAATATAGTTGTTTGGAAACAGAATACAGGCATCAACATACAAACTGACACTCCCACCAAGTAGCAGCCTGAAATCAGTAACAACCTGAATATACAGTTTGTAAACACACAATGACAGTTTCTGTAGCAGATTTGCACCAGCTTTCTAGATATGAAAACTACGTAAGGACACACTTAAAACATTCTGCTGATTCAAAGGAGGTTTCAAGAAGAATTTATGGAACACAGAATAAGTACAATTTTTACCAATTTTTCTCCTTTTATAATGGGTATTCCACTGTTACTGCACAAACTGTTGTCCTTTTATGTCCTCTTTATAGACCATTCCTTTTTTGTATTACTATTCTCTTTTTGTACTTACGGACTCAGTCCATTTGACATATGTACAATTTCAATCATGCTTAAAGGAAATAAAACTATCTCATAAGTGAGAATAATCTAGATGGAGGCATGTGTGAATATCAAAAACAAGTTTTTTCCATATGAATTTTTACTCAGACAACTGAAAATTGCTTGTGGCTGCTGGGGAAAATATACAAAACAAACAAAACCCAAACTAAAACCAGAACATGACTAGGGCTTAGGTTAGCCAATAAAACATTTTATCAGATAAGAAGTATTAAATAAAGAGTAATTTTTGTTAAAAAAAAAACCAAAAAGGATGGAGGTCCTGTTGTGACTCATAAGAATCCACAACAGTCCACAGGTACATATTCTACTACATTTATTAACACAAGTGTAGTCATGCAGACTACACCCAGAATCATCAGAAATAACTAGTCTGTTCTAATTAGCATTAGCTGTATTGCCAAGTTCAGCTTTAGACAATGCATTTCCAAAAGAATATTAAACAGCTGAAGACCATATTTTTGGTAGGACTTCTATTCCCCCCTTTCAAAAGATAAACAATGTTTCTCATTCACATTTCTTCATGGTTTTTTTACTTTTATTCTGTACAAATGTTGGGATTAGTCTTTTTAGCAATAGTTCCTTAGACTGTTTAAAGAGTAAAATATTAACCTAATTTATCTTCGTGAATTTATTTAGCATGTTGCACCATGTCATACAGATGGACTGATAATCTTGATGAAGTCAATCTCTTTATATTACATCTGGAAATAATGTGAGGCGATGCATTATTGGATGTTCGGGTTCCATTTCTACCTTAATATACACTATTTTCATACACATACATGCAGTTTCCATCTTCATAGGCACTATTCATAAAGGCAGACAACCTTTGCTAATAAGATAAAAATGCTGTGAAGCCATAGATTTTACTAAAACCCACATTGTGCAAACAGCTGGTCAAAGCTGACACAATACAGAGCTATAACACATAGGCTCTAGTAGATCAAGCCTTAAGGAAGTACAATTCACATGTGGATGAATATTAACCAGTGAAATGGCTCCTCATTGAAAGTGGCTCTCAGTGATTCTATTACTTACTAGTATCAATTATATAAATGCTCCAGTGATGAATAAGCATTTAAGATTCTACAGAAAAATTACTAACTGCCACTGTATTTCAGGAACTTAAAGTGGAACAGAATGGCTGGAAAGCTGGCATGAGACATCAATCTGTAACTCACCAAATGGTAAAGCAAAGTAGACATCCAGTAAGACCTCATGTGAAGTTGGTTTTTTTGTGCCTTGAATCTCACTCCCATTTTTTATTACTTCAGAATGCAATGTCCACCAAGTACCTGGACCTTCCTACGAGAAAACATTCTGAAAGTTACCCGGGTAGGATTTCTGGCATTATTGGCTTTTCCCTGAATGAAAGTTCCCCTAAGTCAATAGGATTTTCTTTATGACACCAATAGGCTTGTGATCCATTCGAGACTCTTCCAACTATTGTTTGTGTAAGCAGTAGTTAAGACTTTATCAAGTATTCTCACAGACATGGAATTTGAAAGAATAAAATATTTTCTCTACGATATATACAAATGCACATTAGGACAGTCAAATGATTAAGAAGCAAGAAATACGAACATTGGAAATTACTCTTATGAACTGAGATTTTCCAGTTCCCCTTTGAACTGGTGCCAAACAAATACATTCTAGCAAGACTAAAGCAATCAATATATGCTAATAAGCAAGCCAAAAAAAGAGCTTCTGAAGTAACGCTCCCTTATAGGTTATTTCTGAGTTATAAAGTCCAGAGCTGCAGGGTTAAGAATAACTAGGAAAGTTCCACAGTGGCCTAATTATACATGAAGGCATAGAAGGCCTGTAGGAATTAAGAAACAATCTCTAATCTTGCGTCTTTGTTTATTTTTTTAAAGTTTCAGTATTTACTGTTAAACCACAACCTTTGAGTCAGCAAGTTGTAACTCAGTAACAGCTAGGCTAGCAGAGCAAAACAACTTGCCTTCGGGCCTGAAATGGTGCTTTGGCTGCTGTGATACAGAGTAAATTTTAATTTAGCCAGGAATTACTTTCTTCCCCTTCTTCCATTCTCTGAGTGGAATCATTGAAATATCAGTTCAACATATATATTAATATTTATTAGTTCCTATAAAGACATGGCCATAGAGATTGATGGGAGATGCTGTAGGAAGAAGTTTTCTGATTCCTTCTCCTTTAACTCATCATCAATTGCCTTCTTATTTTTTAGAAAATTTAAAGAAGGCAAACTTAATTTTATTTGCAAAGATTAAATTCATCTTCTCTAATTCAGAGTTACTTTTTTCAAAACAGACTCCATGGACTACGTGTAGGAAAGCATATTTATAAATGGGAGACTAGTGGCTAACTATGATTATGCTGAAAATACAGCTCTTGGGATTGACCCATTTTCTCCACTCGTTCTTCTATATGCATTCATTGTACTATTAATTTCTTCCATAGTACCACAAGGCAAATTTCTGTTTTCAACTTTGAGACAATAGTCAATTCCCTTGAGAGACAAAAACAACAGTATTTTGCCCATTTTAATAGAGATTTACCCAAGGTCACACAATGAAGACGCAAGCCAGGAACCTCAATTTGAAATCCCCTCACTCTAATCACATAAACCAAACTGTCCCTGCCTCCCGAATAATTCCTGAGTGCAGATGAACTCTAACCTACTTACTGAATTATACCTGACTCAGTATGTGAGCCTTTTCTCCAGGGTATATGGCTAATGCATACTAGTTGTCACTTTGAGAGTCACATGTGCATTAGGCCTCAATATTAAAGACCAAAAAAAATGTCATAGAAATATACATTGACCAAAAATATCACTACAGTATTTGGGGAGGCTAAGAATGAGAAATTCATTGGGGTTTCCTCAGTGTTTTATATTTCCACAGAAAGTCAACTTACTTCTGTTGCGTGTTCCACAGTTGCGAGGGGAATCCATAAAACTCCTAAAATGCTATCCCAGAGCAAGCCTTTCTTCCACAGCTCTATAATGAAACCCTTTCCATCAGCACAGATTTCACTAAAAACAATGAATACACAAGCCATTAAAATGAAAACGCAGTCTCAACTTCTCAGTAATATATCATAACAACTTAAGCTAGTGAATTAAAGCAGATACAGAGGTGTTTTGTTTTCAGTATAGTCATAAAATGCAAGATAGTAGGTATGATACGAAGGCTAGACTGGACAAGACAAGTCACAAGTCTTATTATTCAGGATTGCTTTTACAAACTGATGAAGACAATTCTGCTGGTAATGTGGCAGCAAAGTCCTTGTTGTCAGTAGCTTTATTTTGCTATGAAACTTGGCTCTATTGGATAAAACCAAAAAGAAACCAGCATCAGGAAATGCCTTTAGTTCAGCTTTAGCTTCTTCTGGGCAGCTTCTGCATTTATGGAATTCTTCAGCTGCCTCCTTAGCACACTGGTCTGCTCAGGACAGCCCTGAAGAACCCGCATTCTCAGTTTACACTGTGGCTAACTTGTTAGGTCCAAGAGTGGTATTATATAGCTAGCCTTTTGTCAGGTTAGTTCTTTCAGGTAAAACTAGGATCCACAAAAATGATCGGTCTTTTGAACATAAAACTTGAAGGAACATTTTCAATGAAACAGTAAGAGCTGGCAATGTCAGCTATGATGGAACACACTGTCAATCAATGTGGACCATAAGCTAGGAATGATTTATAAGGGTACGGGGAAAATTCCATCTTCTCTAACAAAAATCTAGAAGGAAGTACCAGACCACTTCCTTCAGGGAACTGAAAAGGTTTATTATTTTCACTGTAAAGTAGACCAGATATAAAAGACATTTGGAGCTTACTCCCTTCATTAGAATTTAGAAGTTGCACTATGCAACAAAAATACAATGGGAAAACAGCTCTCTTCAAGAATTCTTGCAGAATTCTGGCCCTATTTTAGTTCTACTTATAGAATGCATGTATTTTACTACTAGCTGGTCTTGACTAAAAATACCATACCACAACCTTAGCTTGCAAGAGTTTTATTTTGAAATCTTGTCAGGCCATATGACTCACCCACAACATTTAATTAAAATTAAGAGAGAAGATATTTCTTCATGAAATGTCTGGCACTCCTTTACATATTATTATAAGCAGTTACAGACCAGTTCCGTAAATATGAACAATATAATAAAGTAGGCGATGGTGTCTCTGCTGTGACTGACTGTATGTAATCCCCATTTGACTGGATTAATTTTAAGTACCGAAACTAATATTCAACTAATTTGTATGGTGTACCACAGTGAATTGCTGTGTACTTAAAGTTACCAGGAAAAGGACAAGTGAAATCTGAGAAGGGCAAAGGGTGTCACCCCAGAGACGTGTACTAAACTCATCACATTGCTCTTAAAAAATATTGTGTTGGCTGCCTCAATATCTAATTTTCTACTGTACTCACGCAGTGGAATAGGTTAAGTGAATTTTTGTTTTGTTCAGCTTCTCCCTTTACAAATATGTTATGGAAGACAGATTTTAAATTCTTATCTTCTGGTATTTTTGGGTCCCAACTTTTTTTTTTACAGGTAGAGATGGAGAGAACAGCATTAAGAAAATGAAGCACAGTATGACTTCACAAAGCCTATATAAATGTATTTGTAAATGCCTATTTCTAATACCTTTTAAAAGTCTGCTGAGTTGTATCGTTGAGTAGGCAGCAGATGGAGCTACAGCAAGCTCATAACATATTTGCTAGAAAAATGGTTTAGTATTCTTTGGAAACATTTAAATTGCAAACTAAGAAAATAATCCTAATAAACTCCTCAATTTTGTTTCATGTCATGAAACACTCCCATTTACATACACTATGATTAAAAGCAAAGCATTTGTATAATAGAAAAGCAAATGTTTTAAATAATAGTTTAGCACATTCCTCAGGAAAATTTAGAGGATAGGTTACATACGCTCATTTAAAAATATTTTTTAATTGCCTCCTGCACTAAAGGTAATAGGGTAATTGATGAAATGTAATTGATCTACTTCCTGATATACTATTACATTGTCATCCAATCCACATCCAATGTTTAATAGAAGTATTATGTCTACATCAGGGAAGTGCCCCCCCAGAAAAGTCATGTTAACACAGTATTATCAAACAGGAACGATTCCTCTACACTGAAACTTGACAATCTTTTCTACAAGTTAAAGCTGCAGTATAAGAATGTTATTTATAAAGGCTATTGATACTAATTCTCCTTTGCATTTTCAGAGACAGAAATGATCCTCCTGTTTAGATAATTTAGGCTGTGGGTCTGAAGAGTGTGCTAGAGAAGCCTGATGACTGGGCTATGGGAGAGGAATTAGCCCCAGATTAAGATTAGTTTTCTATGGTTAGAAGTCAGTTTTTATTACTTCTTTGATATGCCATTATATCTAGCCATAAAACGGCACGTAAAGAAGGTACCTATGTTGGCTTAACAAAACAGGCCCTTCAGTCACTTAAGAGTCTTCAGTTAAGCAAGCTAGCAGGCTGCTACAGTTCCCTAAGAAATCAGCTACGTGACACTCAAAAAAATATATTTAATTTGATTAATATCTTTATGAAAAATTTGTGATGAAGATGAAGCCCTTAACTGAGATAAAGAGCACTGTGAAATTAAATTAATTTATGTGAAATAACTGTGAAGAAAAAGAATGAAGAATATTTTACAAATACTGCTTTTGATATAGAATAAAATTAAATTGGGGGGTTACTGTAATCAAAATGTCAGTTTTGGCACACATAGAGCCTGTCAAAATATTTATAGGTTTTGATAACCAGAAATAATGAAAAAATGATTCAAAACAATTCATTCTTCTGACAAAATATTAAAATACTTGGATTTAGGGAAAAAAATTGTAAAAAGGACATTTTTCATAAAAATAACTAAAGACAATTAAATGTTTAGTTCTGTAAAAATATTTCAAACAACTCTAGATCTCAGGAATAAAATATAAGTGTTTGGACTCTCCTGACCGGTAAGGTGTACATGACCCTACAGAAAAGAGGAGAACAAAGACTGAATAACAAAATCGAGACTTGAGTGAAGTGGACAAATATCTGCAGACAAAAATGAGAAACAGTATGGGTCAATAATAAAGAAACTATCTAAATTGGCAGTTAAGTAGATAAATGAATGTATAAAATTAGTCAAATAGAAAGGAAAGAGAGTAAAATAAAAATCAAGTTGTGTGATGATCAATTTGAGTTCTGTTTCTTCTCATTCTTGTATTCCTAAATCATTACACAAAATTAAATATACTGGAGACAAATATTTTCTTCCCCTCGTTGACCACTGGCCTTGATCTACAATGTCGCTTGCAAAATTAACTTTTGTTCTGTTCCCTAGAACTAGCCTGGTACCTTTTCTCTGAGCTGGATACTTTTTGCTTGCTTTCGCAGTCTGTACGTGGTCTCAGATGTTATCAATTGCTCTCAACTATCCAAATATAGCAAAGATACAACAAAACCAATTTATAAGAATTCCCTGTTACTTACAACATGAAGTCCTGTTCCCAACAAGGTTCACTTCCCCTTCTGTCTATTGTAGTGCCTTTTAAATTTTGGACTTTTAAAACAACATAGGTTTGGAATGCATCTGAAAAAGAAATAACCAGCACATTAAAACCCACATTATTTCTTCCTAGAAGTTGGAAATATTCAACCCCATAGTAGCAGGGATTTAACTCGTACTCCATACAAAACATTCAGAGGTGTGGCTCAAATACATGGACTTGAACAAGAAAATTCTTATTAATTCTAATGGGATTATGACAGGAAAATCCCTGCCCATCACAGGTGGGAAAGAACATAATCCTAAATGTGAGTAAGTATTTTAAGCCTCAGCTTCCAGACATGGCTTCTTAGATTATTTATCAATCTCCCTGACAGTTCTTGCATGAAACCAGTACGCACTCCCTTTCTGCAAATTGGGATTTTCTTTGTCTTTCAATTGGTAAGATAATATTGGTGACTGGCTAATTAAAGCAAGCACCAGACTTGTAAAATGTAATTCAGTCTTGTCTTTGTATGTGAATCTAGTTCTGCAGCAGCAAAATGGGTTTCAGATGCAGGCCCAAATGAGCTCAAACATTTTTTGTAAATGCATAGTATGAGTATTCATAAAATTGGACCTAATCAGCAAAAAGAATAAAATTAAAAAAAAAAATTCAAAGTGCTTGAAAACATCACTGACAGAAATAAAAGCAAAAGAACTAAGGAACACCTCTACCCTTTAGGGCCTCACACAGGATCTGAGGCAGAAAAAGGTGTATTCTATCACCTCAATGAATTTGGCTTTTTTGCTTGCGTGCATGTAACATATCCTTCATTAGCCTCCAGCATCCTACCTAAGGATCAACATTGACATATGGTTAAAAAAAATTATTGTTTTTTTAATAGAACTACTGCCAAAATATACATATGGGATGTAGCCAAGAACAGAAGTAATTTTTGAGCTGCCTGTATTACCACAGGTCAATCAACCAGTCTGAGTTGGAGGGAAGCTGTCCTTGTCTACAATAGGCTATTGAATAGGTTGTATCAAATTACACTGCAGTTCACAAAAAGTGTAAGGGAGAAGAGTTAGCTCTGTACATCCTGTATGTAGATCTTATTGATTAGGACTGATGATAATGTTTGACTAAAGGACTAGAGGATGTTATGGAACGGGAACTACTTTTTTTTCCAATAAACAAAATCAACAATAATCAGTGTTATCTATTTATTTCCTATAATTCAGTGCCCCAACCTTCTCAAACAAATCTTTGCTCTTACACTGACTTGACAAAGTCAACACAGATTTAGAAGTCTGGTGACATATTTGTGAGAAATGCTGTCAACAATGCATGATTCACATACCCTCCTATTGCTCATTCTGTGTAACAGAGGTAAACAAAACACAAAATGTGCAAACTGTTTTGTAGTTGCAAAATTTGCTTGCAGTTTGGGGGCTTGCAAGTCAAGATTTGAGAAAATTTTAAAGAATTCTCCATTAAACCACTTGGCTGAAAAATAGCAATCTACAATGTCTAACTCCAGCCATTTTGAGCACCCACATCTACATAGCACAAAATCTGAGGAAATTTCAGACTGCCTGCGTTATCATTGTCTTGCCCAGAACCTTGCCATCTGCCTTTTCAAATACCTATTTCTCCAGTAGTTCCTAGACCTCTTTGGCTCTTCTCTGGATCTAAATGTTAGCCTTCAGCACTTAACCACTAATCTACTTCCTTCAGATTTCATGAGTTAAGTCAAGGAAGAAAATGTAGAAACTCTATCTTCTAAATAACTGTGCATATGTAACCTCCTTGAAGAATAACAGTGTCGAGACTGAATATTACTACAATACCCTGGCAGTGGAAAGGAGCTGTAAATTTTGCTTAATAAGAAGTTTGGTTTCCACAGAGCCATTATTGCAGCTCCCAACCCTTTGGCTGTCAAAAAATGGAGGCACCTAGTGCAACTTTTTGTGAAAAGAAAAAGGGTAGGCTGTCCTCTTGCTCGTAACTTCAGCTTTCAACCCATAACAGAGCACAGCAGCTTCACGGCAGCTTACCCTCAAACCAGGACAACAAAGTATTAAATTAACAACACGAGAATCCCAGAGTTGAGAAACATGCAGATATCTCAATACTGCTCTCAGTCACCACATACATAATTTTTCTGCCCAAGAAAACACGGCAAATTATCACCATGCAAACTTTATTGCCATTACTTATGGCAATAACAAGTCTTCAACAGTGTTCAAAGGAAAATTAAAATTACTTATCTCAAATAATTTTGATAATCATCTTTTGAAAATTATCACCTCTTTTGACTACCAACAAAATACTAGATTTGCTGAATCCTGCAGAAAATTTTTCTGATGACATCAGGTTTTCAATGAAAGAAAGATGATTCTTCAGTCTATACTTTATACACTACTGTGAAGAATGACTACTTCACAGAGTTAGAAGAATCATGTTCCCAGATACCAGCTTAACCTGTGCTAGTTCAGGTTACCTTTCTTTAATCCAGATAACTTTAAATGATTTGCAGAGGTTGCTTAAATGCATTAGCCAGACATCTACTGGCAAATTTTGCTGCATTGATTAGGTTGTACACCATCTTCTCCTGAGAACTAGTAATTAGAAAGATCTTGAAGGCCTTACATTTACAGTTTGCCTATGTGTGAGGAATCTCTGGCTGAGTTGGGACTTTCTTTCCACTCTGGCTAAATCTTGATCCTGGAGGCAGATTTACAGAGCCCTGTGCAGCTTGATTTTGCTCATGTTTATTGCCTAGGGCCTATACCTCATCTCTACTACTGTCCATCAGTATCTCCCATCTGTAATTCCTCATTGGGAAAATTCAGATGCCATCTCCTCCCTGCCCTGGTGAAGCTAAAAT
>KZ505664.1:219252-291303 GCA_002844005.1 Limosa lapponica baueri | reverse complement strand
GGGAAAGAAAACATGCAGAAAGTCTTTGCAGCTTACAGAAACTTAGTAAATACATGGATACAACACTATGAGCAGAATGGAGAGCAGGTGACCAAGGAGAGTAGTATACTATCCACCACCTCATAACACTAGTTCAAAATTCTTCTCAGTAAGGGTCACAGAAGGCTCACAGACTTTATATAATCTAAAGTAGCTTCTACCATCTTACAAGGAATCTTTTATTACATTGTATTTACTCTAATACATTGTATTTATAATTGCATTTACATTGTATTAATTGTATTATTAGTTGTATTTACATACAATTTACATTGTATTAGAAAAGACATACTGCAGTAAACACCTTACTAATTAAAAAGTGCACATTTCAAATCCTGACTTTGTTCAACAGCCTTAAGTGCCACACTACGGTTTCTCTTCCGTTAATGAAAAATGTCCTGAAGCTAATAGGACTGTGATTCAGATATTCATCATAATTATGAAAATCTATCCAGGTCATCATTTTGTATCAAGTGTCTGACTAACTTAGACTTTGACACAATATAATTAAATATTCTTTATATTTTTCTGCCATATCAATGCATGCAAGACAGTTCAGTTCAATTTGAATAAAACATCACTGCAGTCCTACAAAAATTAAACCTGCTCTAAGAATATATTTATGTATATCACATATTTCACTACTATACTTAGGACCTAGTAATTGCCAATAAAACAATACATCGAGTCCACAACTTCACACCTCAAAGGTTCCCAAAAGCTTACCATTGTTTTCAGATTCCCTTCCCACTTTGCCTAACTTCATCTACCTTTCTTTTCCTTATTCTTGCTTTCATCTATCCCTAAACATCCCAAAGTATTCTAAGGAATTGCATCATATTTGCAGAATGTCCATCTGACAGCCTGAATAATTCCATCATGTCTCACACTGAGAAAGCTTTCACTTTCAGTGCAAATGGGGAGAGGCCAAGCTGTTGCTGAGCCACAAGCAGAGTCCAACTGCACCGCTAGAGAACTTACACACTGCACTTAGTTGAATTCCCTTGAAGGAAGTACTTGAAGAAATATTCCTATCGACTTAAACGAGCAATGCACATCCACAGTCTACGAAGTTGCTTTTTATAGCCACCTACTAAATATTTGTCACATTGGTGAAGAAGCTTATGTAACAAGAAAAACCTACCTTTTACAGAGAGAAGTTCCATTCCAGTAGAAAAATATCTTAGAGAACATAAATCGAAATGAATTTTTTTTATTTTTTTTTTTTTTTACAAACAGGAAAAAATGTGGTTGACTTGAAGACTAAATTACTCCCTTCCTCCTGTTTCCTCACTGCAAATATTTTCACTTTTCCTGCATGCTCCTCCCACATTTCACATGGAGGAAAGCCAGCCAATTGATGGAGCAGTGAAATACCGACAACAAATTCTTTCTCCCTCTATACTCACTCTGAGATGCAAGAGGAACAGCAAAATATTACAACTGATTGCTTACCCTCATTTCCTCAACTTTTATCTACTGTATGCAGCTGTCTTGTCTAAACACATTTCTGAATGCCAACTTTCCCAGCAATAACAAACACAGTGCAACTATTTTATTAAGAACAAAGGATTGGGAGTTCTTAAACTTTGATTTTAATACTTGCAAAGCATCTGAAGTGGAATACTAAGGTTTAATTTTTTTTTAAACACAGATTCACATAGAACTCTTATTTTACTGTATTACCTATAGCTAAGCATAAGTAGCCTTAATTTTCTAAAATAAAGTAGGAATAAATATTGCACAAAAAGACAACCTGAATTTTAATAAGCTTCATTAATTTTTAATACTACTGCAGCACTTAGTTGGATAGTAAATATTCTCAGGCAAAGTTAAAATATTTTCAAACAATACTCAAAACACTGAAATCATAAAAACAAGTGTTTATGACTACTTGTTCAGGTAAATATTGGGGTTCATTTTTTTAGTTTTCAGCAGTGGTTAATAGTATATATATCCACAGACATGTAATATTTTACTTTTTAAATTTTTCAGTCTATCATATTGTAATTGTAGCCTTTGGTCTTAGTGTCCTTGGAGCAGGGGGGAGTGCGTAGGTCTTCTGAGTTCAGGAGTGGCTGTCTGCAGTTCCAAGGAACTGGGTCTGGATCATGGCCACACCTCAAAAGAGAGGTGAGAGCTGAGACTGTTTATCCTGGATAAGAGAAAGCTTGGGGAGGCAGGGTGGATTTATCAATGTTTATAAATACCTGAAGGGAAGGTGTAAACAAGACTGACTCTTCTCATTGTTGCTTAATAACAGGTGAGGAGGGAATGGGCACAAGCTTAAACTCAAAGTTTCACCTCACCACAAGAAAACTCATTTTTACTGTGATGGTAGTTTAACATTGAAATAAGTTGTCCAGAAAGGATGTGAAGTCTTTGTCCTTGGAAATACTCAAAACCTGACGGGACACAATCCTGGGCAACTTTGTCTTGCTGACCCTGTTTTTAAGCAGGGATGTTGGACTAGATGACCTTGAGAGGTTCCTT
Source organism: Limosa lapponica baueri (assembly GCA_002844005.1). Classification (NCBI taxonomy): domain Eukaryota; kingdom Metazoa; phylum Chordata; class Aves; order Charadriiformes; family Scolopacidae; genus Limosa; species Limosa lapponica. The sequence continues at coordinate 288,771 of KZ505664.1, read as the reverse complement.
CCTTGTGATTCTGTGCTAGCCTGCAAGGCCAAAAATCTGCTAAGTGTGACACTGAAGAAAATTCAGTGCAGGATTTCATGAAAGTCTACAGTCACTCTGCATAATATGCGTAGTCTTGATTTCCACCCTGTCCTCCAGAAGTGTCTAGTACTTCAAGATGTTTTAGGATCATGCTACTATGTCATAATGTGAAGTTGTTAACATACTACTTTTTGGTTGCGTTTTAGATTAATATATTTGCATATCTCTCTTCTGAATTCTATTTATTCGGCACAAGTCTCCCACAGCAGTCTTACAGTCTTAGAGCCAGGTTTCCACCTTATGCAAGCAATGGAGTTCCACTGAAGTTAACCTAGTCTGGTACATACTGGCTGAGAATCTGATCCCAAGTACGCATTTGGGTCAAATGAAAAAATATTTACTTGGAACAAGACACTGCTGACTTAAGGTTCAGTAAATAGAGTCCTCGGTAAGCCTTAGCATGAGTCAAAGTTACACAGCTGCATCTCTGTATCCTTCTGAAATAGTGCAAACTTGCCTCCTCTTCCTTTCTCCCACTCACTTTCCCAGTATTGGGGCCCTTCATGTGGAATACAGATTTTCTCCTTGAATTCCTGGGTTCCAGCAGCAACAGCAGTCATGGTGTTTTATTTACTTTACTGTGATGTCACGATTGTTTCTTCCACATGCAACTGGGAAAGATGTTATGACTTTATGGTAGAAAATACGTAGAGAATACTTGAACATAGGCAGAAGTTCACTATGGACTCAGAACAGGGCATGTGCAAATGCTCTTTCATTTGGAAAAAGCATTTACTAAATTTAACAAAAGAATAATGAAAAGTACTGAGCTGGAACAAGCTGTCAAGATGGTGTTTGGCTAAAGGGCATATGAGTAGAAGCTGCAGTACAACATGCATGTTTCATAAACTGATAGCTTCAGTACCTCAAGTAATTACCCTATCACTTAGTCATGCCTTCTGCAATGCTTTCTCTTTTCCATATTACCATTTCTTATTTAATGCCTAATATTACATTTCAGTCCTATGAGCTGACCGCCATTAAAAGGTCCCAACGTTGCAGATCTACATGCAGAATCAAGAATTTAGAAAGACATTGAAAAAAAGAAACAAAGGGAATTGTTTACATTGCATTTTTATCTAAGCTATATCAAAACTGTCTACACTTTCACTCCTCTCTATTCAATAGAAAAGAACAATTAGGTACAACGCTGTTATTAAGGATGTGCCACCTGATACCTGACACTGCTGAGTGATCTGCTTCCAAAAGGTGTATGTAAATATTTTTCAATCCAAATTCTCAACTGATATAAAAAGGATACGATTATTTTTATTTGTGATTTTACATATTTAATTTTTTTAGCAAGAATCTGCCTTTTTTTTTTTTTTCACTTTTCTTTCTTATGTGAATTTGTATAGTACATATTAGCTAATTGAAGCCTGCCAGCATCTTTCAGTTAATTCATCAAAAGCAAGGAGATTTTAGCCTGATGATTTACCTACTTGGCATGAATACTACATATTGTTCTTCTCAGGAAGTTCCTCCTCTACAGGATACTTGTAATGCAACAATGATGGTCACGAACTCATAGATTTTAATAGAAAAGGTTGCATACGGAAAACAAGGAACAGACCACATTGAATACTGATTGCAAAAACATGTGGAAGACAACCTCTCAACTTTCACAGGAAAATGAAAACACAATCTATTGATGTTTTAAAAAACCTTAGTTATAGAAGAGAATTATAAAAAAATAAACTTGGCGGAAAAAAAATGAGCCAAATTTCAATTTATATTACAAATATAGAGTGTAGGAGCAGTTTCCTTGCATCCCCTACATTTCTATCCGTGAACGTTAGGAAGCCATCTTTTCTTGGCTACTTTTATGCTGACATGTGCATTTTTAAAGAACTTTTGACCTTGGAACACCAACTTTTTAACTATCTTTTTTTCTGAAATTTTCCCCATGAGAAGAAAGGGAATTTGCTCCTTTGCAAATTAATGAGTGAAATTTCCAGCTGATCAACACTCATCAGTATCTCCTTACACTAGCATATGAAGAAATTTGCCAGTCACCGCAGAAGACTAGGAGATAAACTGGTTTTTTTGCCTTCCCCTTGAAGCCAGCCAATCATTGGCTTAAAATGAGTGGGAGACTAAGATTTTTGTCTATTGTGCGAAAAAATTATGCACTCTTCAGATCAAATTCAAAGATATACAGCTATATTATCATTACTGTGATCATAACAACACAGACAGCTGAAACCAATGAGAAGAAATTCAACCAGGAAAGCAAGACAAAAAAAAAAAGTCAGGTTTTCCAGGCTGTTCATTTCTACCTTTCAGAAATATAGATTCTGCATCCCCAGGTGTACACTGTAATTTTCAGTAGACTCCGTAAGTGATAAAAGATAGAAATAATGAACTCTGTAACAAAATATGCTATCAAGAGATACATCATCAAAGCGACAGGATAAGCAGAAAATCAATTAGCTGATTTCTGACCCTGAGAAACTATGAGCAATACTGAAGATAGGAACTACAAATTAGATGAGTTTTGTCCTTGCCTCCAAAAGATAGGCACAACTATGGCTAGGGATAATAGGTGGTGTGTTCTGGGCTTCACAAGAATCACCTTGATAAATGAGTTCAATGCACACCATTTACCCTTTTCCAACAGAAAACAAAGGAAGGGCCCTCCTTCAAAGTGTTACATGTTATTAACCACCAAGTCCATAGATACAAATTTTATTGAAATATCTATTCACTACAGTTTTGGAGATTAATAACAAAGAGTCATGCCACAGCAATAAAAAAAAGCTGAAATTCTAACACAAAGAAAAATGCAATAACTTGTCATAGATTCATATCCTACCTGTCATTTGTGAGTCACAGGAGCTAGTAGGTTATTAGACTAAAAATAGACTTATCTCACAAGTTTTTTCTTATTCTATTATAGAAAAGTGGTATTTAAACTATAAATAAGTGCCACAAACTTCAAAGTTTTGAATAATTGAATACCTGCAGTTAATCAGAAAATAGTATCTTTTTTAATTTGGTCCTAAGCTTTAGAAAAAATAGATTATTCCGTCCAAATTAACCTTACAGGTTTTGTGCACAAATTTTGCGTGTCACTTGCACACCTCTCCTTCCTTGACTCCAATTTCATGAAGATTGAAAAAACTACACCTTACCTGTCTTACAAAAATAGTATTGGAATTAACATCTGTACAGTGCTTTGGGATCTTCTCATTAAGAATGCTACAAAAAGAAAGATAAAAATTTTTACTATTTTACACAAATAGAAACTGAATCTGTATAAACAAGTATCATTTGGACCACTGAAGTCACCTGCCCCAGAAAGCACGTCCCTTTTGTATAGTTAGACAGATCAGAAAAAGCTACCTTAAACAATGCAAGAATATATAAATCTCATAAAGAAAAAATTATTTTCTTTTAGAATCTACTTTAAGTTAACCAAGATTTTCTAGAGTTTTTATTTTGTAGTTATTAGCTCTGCTCATCAGTATGATTTCTTGCTTGCTGCCACACAAAAAATTAAACTGTACTCATTATAATGATAAGGAATAAGCTTCAAGAGAAACTTAGCTCATCAGAGGCCCAATCAAACATTTCTACTCAGCAACTGACTACTAAAAGCGCAGGTTAATCCCCTATGAAAGGAAATGTTTTCCAGTCTCTTGCATCTCTGTTCCACATGGTGGTCTTAGCTGCCTTCTTGACTAGGTTTATTTTACATTTAGAGACATCTAGTGGCTCGAGTCTGATCTGCTCTGGAAAACAGCAATGATTTCTCATTTCTGAATGAACTTCAGATATTTTCACATCTTATCTCTTAAAACACAGCACAGTAAACATTTGACATTACCAAAAAAGGAAAAAGAAAAAAGTACTAAAATACAAAATTGTATTTCATAGTACACAGGAAAAGTTTGAGATAACAAAAAATTATTTTGTCCATTTTTAATTTGATTTAAATACTCACCGGAATAGTAAACATATCCAGTACTTTTTAAGTTACCATAGAGAATGTACCTTGATTTTTTTCTTCAGAACATTGAATTTTATTTATCTTATGCACCAGAATTGTTGCTTCGGCCTCTGTATCTCTTCCTAAACATAAATCTCAAACAGATACCATTTTTCATCATTTCAAGTATGTCTGTATGCATACAACCAGCGCCCTGAATTTGTGATTTAGTAGAGTGCTCGGACATTGCTGGCTTTCTTGGTGTCTGAATTGCTCTACATGCAAAAAAGGTGGCGGAATAAAGTTCCTATCAAGAAATTAGGTAGGGCTCATTAATTCTTTTCTCTCAACTCTCAAATGAAAAAAATTTTGTAAGTAAACAGACAAAGAGTCTTAGTTTGACTACTCTGTGATTTAGCAGAATGTTTTCTAACCCAGTCAGTCCTGGCAATCTTATGCGTCTACAATTAGTTACATATGCTGCAAACTTAATATGCCTTTCCTTATGCTTTCAAAAATTCCCCATTCCTGGAACACACAATGATTGCATTTAATCTGTGTGACCTCTGTGCCCATATTTTTAAAATTTTAATCTTCTCTTCAGCTCACTTTAAAATGTTTGTATTCAAGAAAAGCCATGGAACCATAGTGGAAATTAAGAAGTATGAGATCTTTATTTCTTGTATGTCTGTTTAATGAACTTATAAGAGTGCTTAAATGAATATACCTAAAATATCTGTAATAGCTCAGCACTTCCAGCCTTTTCTTTAAAACAAAAAAAATCACTTTATACCCTAGAGACACATTAAATATGTATCTGCCAGAAACCCAAGTATTTCCTATCCTGCTTGTGTAGAAATACAGAATAGGTAATTTCTTTCTCCTGGACTCTCATGTCCCATAAAAGTAAGAAGTGAGGAACTCCTAGAAACAAATATATATGCCATAACTGCCTACATTATATGGTTTTACAGGAGCAAGAATACTGGAAAGGGTGTGTTCATGATGCTTATTATGAGGAATTTTTAAATTGGGAAAAATTGTTACAAAAATTCCCTTTTATTTTTCCCTTTAAAATTTAATTTAGTATAACACACTTCTCCTCAGGAAAACAAAACAAAACAAGCCCCAAAACTAAGCCCATTTTATGCAGATAATATTGCAAGGCAAAAGTATGAAGGGAGTAGTTACAGCAAGGAAAAAGTCTTTAGGAATATTTTCGAGAACTACAAATCAAAAAGGTTACTTCTACAAGCTTAAAATGCAGTTAAACTGCAATTCAGCAGTAACCAATCACGTTTCTCATTCTGAGCAAAATTAAGCACTTAACAGGTTTTCAATTGCCTCCCTGTTTTCACTTTCTCCCTCTAGAGTCTCAAAGCGTGTATTACACTTCTTTATCACAATAAATAAGCAAACATGTACTTGTTACTCATATTTTAAAATTGATAATATTGTGAAACTACCCTATTGTTAGGCCTAGCCAATAAAGTAGAGTTTGTAAACCCAGTAAGACAGACATTAAGAGACTGAATTCCGTCTCAACAAACACTGCCTTGCTTTAATTCCAGAATGTAACAAGTATAGACTTATCTCACCCTTTTATCTTATAGCAATTTGTGAAATTGCATTTATTTTCATAACAGCACTGATTTAATCAACAGCATTCTTATATCTCCAGAAATATACCCATACCTTATCTTTGCAAAACAATAGCTCCATTGACATGAAATGTGACATTTTTTCATCAATATTTCATCACATTATACATAAGATAATACAATAAATTCTCAGTACTTGACAACTATCCCCTAATGTAATCTAAGCTAATGCTGTTTCATATTTCAGTATGTGACATCTGTCAACAATGTTGTTAACCACTAATTGCTCTTACTCATCTCAAAAACATGTCTTGATTGCTAATTGAGGTCAAATAAATATTTGGTTTATTGAAGCTACTTTGCTGCCTATTCAGATGAAGAGGAAAATCCTTAAAAGGCACTGAAGGAAAGAAAGCTGGATGACAATCGGATGACAATAATCACAACAAGACTGAAATTATATGGTCTGAATTGTTAATAAATTAGTAAGACAAAATTATTTTTAGTGAGAAATAGAAATGTACAGGTACCTACACAACCACAGATCATAAGAAACAGGCCCAACTTTTTACACGTATAAAATTTTTTTCAAAGTTTTTTTGAAGTGCTTTTCTTTAATAGGTTTCAAGACTTTTCATAATGGAAGTAACTCTCATTATTATTAAATCACAGACGAGGAAAATAAAACACGGATAGGGGAAATTAGCTGCACAATGCCTCCAAGAAGACCAGGAGCCAAGTCTACAATGCAACATGGCATTTCTGAATCTAGCAGTAGCTCACCAAGCCAAAATAAATTCTCTTCAACAAAAGAATCTGAAAAAATACTTCACAAAAACCTCATTTTACCATTTCTGTTACAAACAATTACGTTTGAATAAAATGAGATTAAGTGGTCTGCACATCAAATCAAAGATTTGGAAAAGAACTAGAATTAGAATGCAAACCTCCTGCAACAGCATGTGAAAGTAATGTCCAAAAAATACAACTAGCAACTGATGACTGTAGCTTTGATGCAGAAAGTTCACCTTTGAAAAGAAGTCGTATTACCTTGAGAAGAGTTTCTTCCCATGCCTACATCACTCACTGTCTACACTCTTTTCCTGTGTGTATGTATTAATCTGTGAAGTGCCCTTCCCTCCCCTGGGGAGATCCAATGGTCCAGGACAGATCTCTTTTTTCTCCAATAGGAAGATGTGATCTCTGTTGAGCTCAAGAGTGTGACTAGTTTTAACTAATTTTCTTTGTTCATATTCTCCCTTTCCTTACCAGTTGTCAGATGTGGTATTTCAACTTGGACTATGACTCATTATTGATTTCAATTCAAGAATAGTCTGTAAACATCACAAGTTATTCATAAAAAGTATTTTGAGCCAAGCTAGCTCTTACAGTTTTTTTTCATATGCAAACCCAGCTGATATCATAGCTGGTAGGTTGGTAAGTCTGTGTTCATTTGGGTTTCCCTTAATGCAGGTTCTTGCCAAAAACCAGTGCCACAAAACAGGGAAATATATACAAATACTTAATCTTTGTAATTTTACCTTCCTGTATGGGTGTTGTCTTTGCCACAACATTTTCAACTTAATGTACATATGCATTTTTACTTATATAAAAAATATTAAAGTTTTTACATTAAAAAAATTACTGAACATCATAAAAATAATTAAAGGATCAAACCTTTAACCTCATCTGATTACTTTTCATACTACTGCTACGGCCTATATGGGATTTGACAGCAGCATAACAGCCGCATCCAGTAATTCTGTTTGCTCAAGAAAATAATGAGATGGCTAAACCAGGGGTAGTGAGAAAGGGACACAGTGAGGGAGCATTTCACAAAAAATGAAGAGAGATAAACCAAATTTCTGTGAACTTGATCATCATATCGACACTTTCAGAAATAACAGGCAAAAGTTATGGTAATGATTCCAATAACTGGTTCACTCTCATACTTAAGGCAAATCCATTTTAGCATTATTCTTAAAATTCTAGATTCTGTTCTTGAAACATGCATCAAAACCTCACTTTCTAATTTCTTAAAAGAAATTACAACAGAGTTCCCAAACCTTGAACAATGGTATCTTAAAAATCTTGTGATATCTATAAATCACGCTATTTATTTTTATAATCAAATCATTATTTTTAAAAGAATAGTGGTACGTGAACAGTAGTTTTCAGCAAAAGACTTTTATTGCTTACACTGTGATTTGAAATCTATCTTACATGAGTACTTTTGACATGTTACATCAGTTTAGCCTGAAATATAGTGGTAAATCAATTTGCCTGTAATGGTACACATTTGTATGTGGGCATTTTATACTGGCATACATCCAGTTTCTAGCAGTTGGCACAAGCAAAGTTAAATCATATACACAAAAACTCCTGTAGGTTTGGGAAATTTGTTCAACGTCACCCCTATATAACTAGTGCAGAAAAACATACTGTGTGTTAAGTCACTACTGTAAAGATGCTACTTAATGATTTACCTGTTTTAGCTGTGTAGCAGTTCAATCATTCTTTCCAAAATAAATTGTTAAAATTAAAACTTTAGACAAATATTATACAACGTATAGGAGGTTTTATTTTTAGGTAGGATCAGTGCTTATAACTTATAATTTGAGATACTACCACATTTACAACATGTGCAAAGCTGTGTATTTTCATACACAATGCCTTATATTGTAGAGAACAGGAATGGAACAAATCCATTTGTTTTTTGGGCATAATTCTTACTACGTGGAAGTAGTATATATGATACATATAGCTTTCATAACCAGTATTTTTAATGTGCATCTGTAAATATATTTAAATGGTATGGTACTAGTATGTGTACTACTTTTATAGAATGATTTATTTTACCAGGGTAACAAATACAGTGTTGAAAGACAAAATAGAAATCACACAGTTTCATGACCCTCTCTGAGCATAAGATACAGTTCAGGTCTTTGGAGTGACCTTCCCTTTGTGTCATGTTGTGCTAAAACATATGTGACAGTTTCTTCTTATGGAAACCTCTATCTATGGATGATTAAGTAGAGGCTGTCAAATTATTTATTTAGGTTCACAGGCAGAATTCACAATTCACACGAAATGCTGGAAAGTACAAGCAATCCGTAGTTGATCCATTAGGTTATTTGGTCTCATATAATTACCTCACTTTCTTGATGAGCATCTTTTGACTACAGAAACTTTAGCTTCACTATTGACTTTAAAGAGCCAGTGTTCATCTTTTCTAAGAAAAATAGCATTATGGTTTTTAAAGTAAGTTCACTTGTATTATCTCATTTTGCTTTCAATAAGATTACAACTAAAATCGCTAGAAGCAACCCCAGAAAAGAGGTACCTTTTTAAGTTTTCACCTAAGATACCATATTTCAGTGTCCTTCACTTGGCCTGATGCAACCTAACCTTCCATAAAAGTTCTATTTTCAAGGTTTATAACTTGTCTACATAAAATCATTCATAAGGTAAAGTGGTTTAAGAAAACTCATCTTTAAGGGGTCTTATTTTATTGCATGAAAAATCTTATGAAATCTGAACTACAGAACCCCTAAAACAAAAGCAAGTTTGGGAGAAATGTGCTTCAAAGCCTTACAACCTTTTCATGCTTTTTCAAGCTTTTTTTTTTTGTTTTTTAATTATTGCATTCACTTACCTTTAAAACATAGCCCATAGATGCAGACTATAATTACATTAACACATTTTAGAATATTACTACTTATCTCAAGGCAGATACCTCATGAAAATAGTCTCAGTGTAAATGTCAACTCAATAATAACACAAAAATAAAAACACTATATACTTTAGCTACCATACTTATTATATTAAAATAGGAGACCCATAGGCACTACAAATGTATTTAAATCTCTTAATAACTTTCCAACTCCCTGTGCTTTTCAAAAAAATGAGGCAAACAAATTTAGGAAGTCATAAATTTAGAGAAAAGAACTTTTTTAATAACAACGAGTCTAATGATTTTGCATACAGCCCTACATGTGACTCTTAAGTATTTCAGCAAGTAAAATGAACTCACATGTATATTGTACAACCCGTTCAGCTTGGCTCTTCTCAAGAATCTTTTGCAGACTGTAGCTTCTCTATAACTGGCCTTCGAAGAATGAAGAGGCAAACTATTGAACAAATAAACATCGCATTTCTTTTTCTTATTGTATTCATTCATTATAACTTATTTATTGTTTTCAAACTGAAAAACTTGAATTAAGAGACTCACATCTTCAATGATACATACCTCTCACACCATGAAGTACCCAGCTTACAGTTTCCTGTCCTCAAAATACTGACACCAGAGCTGCTACTGCTGCCCACACCTATGGAAAATCAAGCTCCACCCTCACCAAGGACGGCCTGCACCTGCTTCCCCCTCGTTAGGACAACCACCACCACCTGCCGCGGCATCTCCGCCCGATTCCCGGCAGCGGAAATACTCTTTTCACCTTATTTAAAGCAGGGCAAACACTTAAAAGTTTGCTCTGCTTCGTGACCAAGCAGGGAGCAATTTCTGAAGGGCAGGCTGGGCCCTCAGCCGTCCGCCCCACCTCGGGTGGGGCAGGGCCCTGCCCGGCTCTGTGGAAGGGGGAGGGGGAGCGCAGCCCGGACTTAATTAACCCCACGTACTCTTCCTCTGGCCCCTATTTCACCTCAGTTTTTCGCCCTGAGCTGTCGGGACAGAAAGCTGCCACCTAAATCCCTTCCCTCAGCGGCGCGCGCTGGGGGCGCTGAGAGGACGGCGGGCGGCGCGCGCTGGGGGCGCCGCCGGGCGCTGACAGGGCGGCGCGAGCTGCTGCCGGCCCGCGCCGCTCCCGCCCCGGCCGCCGTGAGGGGCGCAGGAGTGGCCGCGCGGCCGGGGCGGGAGCGGGGCTGGGTGTAGCCGCTCCAGAGCGGGATAAAACCCGTCCCAGCTCCATTCCTTTCCCCTCAGCTCTCTCGCTGCGGCCGGTCGGTCCTGCCCCCTCCACCCGCTCGCGGTGCCTGGCTGGAGGTAAGGGGCTGTGCCGCGGCCTCGCCTGCTCAGCTCGGCTCCGGGCACGGCTCCTCTCAGCCGCTTTGCCCCTGCCGGTCCTCCTCCCCGCAGGCCGCCAGCCCGACGCTGGCCTCCCAGTCCCGCCGGCAGGGCCAGGCTGGGGGCGGTGGGGAGGCGGCCGTAGGGCTCCGCTTCCTCGGGCGCCTCAGGAGGGCGACTGAGGGTGGGTTCGGGTCTTGCTGTGTCGAGGAGGAGCGGTGGTATTGGGGACCACCGCCTTCTCCTGATGAGCGCTGAGCCTTTTTCACTGGTGCGGTGGGTTGTTATTTCGTACTTGGGCAAATTTCATCCAAGTTTCTGGGAGTTTTATTTGGTCCCCCGTGCGTTTAGCATCAGCTATATAACTTCATGGTGTTAGACGTCTGAAACTTCTGATTCCAAGATAATCTAGTGAATTATATATATTCCATCAGTTGTCTTAAAATATACTTATTCGTTTGCTTTCTTACAGAAAAGCAGTAATGTGAGGAAACATCAAAGTGTTGGTTCATTGAAATGGGAGAATGCTTTTGTGTTATTTTAGTGATGCCTTATTAAGTAGATGCAAAACCTTAGAGTAGAAATAAATTTATATTTGTTTCACAGCAGTTCTGTTTTCTCTTGAAAATAGTTCTGATTAGAGATTTTTTGAGGCTTGTTCAGTTACAAAATTAATCAGGATGGCTCACTTAAAGCCTTGTGGTGTTTTTGTCGTGATGACCTTTCTAGTTGCTGTTAGGAACAGTACTGCTGTTTTCTTAATATACCATGAAACTTTAGCACCACTAGTACAGAACTATGATCTTTTGGGAATACACATTGCAAAAATGGCTGTTGTGGTGAGCTAGTTCTGCTCAAAAGATTTTTGATTGATTATATGACAAGTGCAGGTATTTCTCATTAAAATTTTTTCAGTGTTAAAATTAGAAGTTTACTGTAGTGAAAACTGCAATCCATGCATTGCAATGCATTGAATCAGCTTTGGACTTTGATTCTGCTTCATAATAAACAGTGTCTTTTTACTTAAGCAGATTTGACTGTGTATAGTAAGTCCTTCTGAGGTGTTTACACTAAACAGCTGCATGCCCCGTAGGGAAGAACACTGCAGAGCGGCCTGTTTGGTAATTAAGAGTACTCAAAGAGGACAATGGAAAAATAAGGAGTTCTTATTCTCAGAGCTTGGAGATCCTCGTTATGATGCAATTGATTAAACCACTGGTTAGTGATTATGACATCACTGTCCAAAAACTAAAGGCTGATAAAATGTTCTAGGTTTTTTATTTCCAGTATCTGATTCCAATTTTGTTTGTTATTTAAACATTCCAGAGTACAGTGTGGCTGAACCAAAAACATCACCTCTCTGATCAACAGGGTTTTTTATCATAAATGAGTTCAAGGTCACTTAAGGAAGACAAAATGGGTGATTTAAAGCTTTGGTGCATTTTCACTGCCTCTGAGATGTGAGCAAGGGTTTTTTGGTGGTGTTTTTTTTTTTTTTTTTTAGGTTTCATGTGTCTTGACCTTGCCATTCTTTATATCTTTTTTTGTTAAAGCAGTGCAAGCAAGAATGAATTCTGTAGGCTTAATTATGGCTAGTTCATTATAGAATCTGTGATATTTCATAGAAATGAAGGTAGATTAAAGCTCCTGAAGATGACACGTGACTTTTGGACTTTTGCTTGCATCTATGGGAAGTCTTGACACAGACTTAAAGTTTATTACTCTCTACACTTTCGAAGTTACGTGGGCCATAAACTTGGAGTTGACACCACCCTAGTAGACCCTTTGATTCATGTGAGATTATGTTGGGACCATTGACTCTTTAAAGGACATAAATGTCTCTCTCCTCGTAAGACAATTTATAATTAAGAAAATGTAGGGTGCTGTCCCTTTACTAGCATAAGGAAGCAGCACTTTCTCAAGTGGAAAACTGTTACTTTCAATAAAGTTTGGCATAATTTAATGTATATAAAACTAAGGTTAAAACCTCTCTCTAAAATGCAGTTTTGTAGAAATCAAAGCTTACATTCTGCAGAAACTGATAGCTCTTTTCTGTCATGTGTGCTTTCCTGTAAGAATTGGTGAGTGAACATTCTAAGACCTGATCAAAGCTCTGCTTCAGCAGAGCATTTTGCCATTTGAATATAAGTAACTCCACTGAAGATGACTCAAGTGATTTGTATGCTTAAGGCTTTGGAAGTGGCGAATAACTCACATACATGTAGTTCTGTGTAGTGCTTAAGCAACATTTCATTTCCTGTAGATAACTATTCTTGTAGTTGATAGGACATTCAGATGCTGCATTTCAGACAGTAAAAACAAATGTGGTTGTTTTTCTTTGAAGGGATCTTTTATGGCTCCAAACACACTTGTATAATGTATTTCTTTTTCAAGTAAACTCTGCATGTATACTGCATCCTTGATATATGTGATTTAAAACCGAGTCAGCTAGCTCATGTGCGTTAATTGTTGTCTAACATGCTTAAACAACTATTATATCATTGATTCCTGTTGTTGAAGCCTTTAAAGAGTGAAAGAAAGTGGGAACTTACTTTTTTGCAGGCATTTTTAATTTTTCTACTTAGCAAAAGAGAATCTTGTGACACATTCCTACCAAGCTTAAAATAGTGTAACAGTTTGTGGGGTAAAACAGTAACTTCAAGGAGGTGAAGCCTATTCTACTGTACCTTATGACAGTGTGTAAAGCACAAGTGTTCTGGGTTGTTGATGTTTTCACTGCCCCATTTTCCAGCTTAGGTGCAACATAAACTATTTTAATTAATACTGTGTCACCAAAAGGTTTTGAGATGGCCAATTGAATTCTGCCAAGATAGAGTCTTTTGATGAAAACATATCTTTATTGATTGTAGAAGAAGAAAATCATTCTTAAAATGAAATCCAGAGAAAAATCATATCCCTCAGAGAAAATTTCTGAGTGGCAGGCTGAGATTAACATCATAAAATTGAATTTGTGCTGCAAACCTTTGATGTAATCAGCAGCTGGGAGATGGTGTTGCCCTTACTGTGCTCCTTCTGATTGTGGTGAATTATTGTGTGGAATGAAATAAGTGTTTCTTGTGTCACTCGTTCAAGAAATACAAACAAGGTATTACTAGGTGGTTCTTGCTAGTTAAAATGGGTTGTATTGATTCCTGGTCCCAGTCTCTTGCTCCCTTGGACTGCAAAAGCAGTACGTTCACACCCCAGGGGAGATCTGGGTGTCACTCAACAGTGACTTCTCCAGCCGATTAGGGTGTAGCCCTGACAGGTCTTGGGGGAAGTCCCATTAAATCTCAAACTGGAAGTGCAGTGGCAGGCAGGGTGTCCAGGATGGAGCCACAAAAAGCAAAGTAGAGGAAAAGGTGTGGAATACTGAGGGTTCTGGTAAAATATGTTAAAACATGAGGAAGTGGTACATAGGATAGAAATGTTGGTTAGTGGAGTATTGTTGCCTGCTATCTGACTAGATATATGAAGTAAAATATTTGAAATATTTGTATATTTTTGCTTCTGTACCCACAGAGAGCAGACTCCACATCTTAAAGGAGTCAGTTATTAGTTCTATTGTATGATGTGCTAAATATAAACTAGTTTTTAATAATCTTTTAAAATCTTTTGATAAATCTTTCATTATTTTACTTTTTGCTGCTACTTCAAATATCTTTCTATTACCTTTGTCTTGTCTTGCTATCTTTAGTGTTGTTTCTTTGTTTGTCAATCCCTTTTCACTTACCTAGCCTCATATATCTTCTCTTTCCTTTTCCTATGTTACACACCCTGCCTTCTCCCCTGTTTCCTCTGTATCCCCATTCTATTTCCATTTCTCTGTTAAGTGTTTTTCTCAGCATTGTATTTCTCTTTTCTAATTTATTCCATTGCTCACATCTATATAAACCCTGCTGCTTCACAAATTACAAAGTATTCTTAACCTGTATTTTCAGATTCACGGACACAATAGGCTTCTGAATAGCAACTTGTATAAATAGTAAATCTGAGCAGCATCATGAACATCAATGTGATACGTCTGCAGGCTTACAAAGACAGTGCTATGGCACTTCTGTATCTTCAGATTTTGTGCTTTAGATACTTCTATTGAGTATTTTGCAAATACAATATATTTTTATTATTTATGCATCTTAGATGGACTTGCTATATATTGTGGACAGTGAATGAATATAACTTTTTAATTTGGGAAAGGTTATATCTTTGCTCATTACCAGAGCTAATATGCAGCATCCGTAAGGAGATTGCAACACTTACATCAAAGTAAATTGAGAAGGCTGTGAAAGCAATATAGAATGGATCAGTAGACTGCAAGTCAAAGCTATTTTGAGGAAAAATAATTAGCTTTTTACTAATAGTGCAAAAATATTGATAAATTTTTATTTTCTTATATAGACAGTAAGAGAGAATGTCAGATAAAGCTGAAGAATACAAAGAAATAGGAGAATGAGATAGTTTAGGAACTCACAAACCTTAGGAATTTGTCATGAAAACCTGCCAGGCTCTGCCTCAAATTTATTTCCTAACACTTTACTCCAATGATGTATCTAAAGGGGTGCATGTGTGGAATTTATATTATTTTACTTTTTCATCAAGAATAATGAGGTGTGAGCAAATAGAATTTTGCTAGACTGAGATGATGTATGCTGCCCTTATAAAATTGTCAATTATTGTTTTTAATCATTTTGGCCCATCTATCCTGTTTTCTTTGGTTTTTTTCCCAAATGTTTGTATTTTTGATCAAATACATCAGTTAAATGCTGCTAATTTCTTAATATTTTCAGGACTGCAGGCTAATTTCTGCATCTTTTTTTTGTGCCCACGCTAATTGCCACGCATTTAACTGGACTTTGAAATAACTGATCTTGGATTGATAGTTTAGGATGCATGGGAAACATGAAATAAGTATGAATATAAATTCAGAAAAGTTCTTTTAGCAGGTTGACTGTTACCTGCAGAGTGATCTTTTGTTGCACAAATTCTTTTTTCCTTCTGTAAATAAGCTATAAAATCCTATTTGGTAGCTTTTTGTTACGGGCTGTAGCTATGACAAAGTGGTTCCTTTCGCAACATGTTTTGTTATGTGAATTGTTTGAGATTAGGTCTCTGGGAAGTTCAGTTTCTGGTCTTAAGGACGTCCATGTATGTGAGAACTGATGAATTCTCAATTAATTTAAAAATCAGGGTATTTTCTTTATCAAGAACTGTGATTCTTATAACTGTAGTTAATAGTTTAGTATTGTTCATGATGTTTCATACTGATAAGCTTCCTTTATGCTTTTGAGTAAGCTCTGCATGTAAGCACAAGGACCAACAGGGAATGTGAGCTGCAGACTTCAGTGGGGGTAAAAGAAAACCCAGATTTTTCACTTCAAATCATTGTAAGCACATGTGCATTCATGCTCCTAAGCCCTAAGCAACTCTTCCATTCTAAGCTATATGTTCCCAGGCTACCTGCTTTAGGATTATAATTTTTATCTTGAGAAAATGCAACACAGGTATGTGTGCCTGAGGTTAAGCAGGAATTATGTGTCAGTGATTGGAAGGTCTGAGATGGGCCTAATAGAGAAACTAGCAATTTTATATTTTTTTTTTTAAGGTCAGTAGAGAAGGCAGAGTGAAGATATGCTTAACCATACTGGAATTAGGGCTCTATGGGGAAAGCATATGTTGAATTATGATGGCACTGTTTCCTTGTGTTATAATCTGACCTTTTTTATTCTACTCAATTCATAACCAGTCCCAGTGAAAAAAGCTGAGTGATGAGGAAAAGGCCTTGCATTAATATGTACTTAGAAAGGCATTCAAGGTCAGCTCTCCTGCTCTCTGGCCCCTTAAAGCTTTTGACTAGACTTTTAAATACCTCACGGCTTCTGTAGACTAAAAAGTGGTGTACTCAGCTTTTCAATGAAACTTTAATACTGTAAAAATGGTCCAAAGTTGCTAAAGTAGTACAGCCAAAGTCCTTGAAGGTGTGCAAATTGGGATAATTTTCCAAGTTAACAGAGGTTTGTGCTGCATTTTCAATGTGAAGAGTGTTATAGAACTAGAGACAGGGTGGTAGAGATGCAGTAAGTTAGTGGTGGGATGAACAGATATGGTTTTAAGTAAGAACAGGGAAAATTTTTTTGTAGTTATGAGGGAGTTCTTTTGGACAGTGATCATAAGGGCAGGACAAGCAAAGAAGTTTATTAGGTTGTAAGCAGGGAGGAATAGGGAGTAGGACTGAGGAACTTGATTTAAAGTTGAATTATGGGTTAATACTGCAAATCAGACATGCTTGAGTGGGCAGAGCTGGAGGAATTTGACACATGCTGATAAGCTACGTGCAGCTCAGATATGCCTTGGGCAATATTTGACTTTGTGGAAACAGCTCTTACCTTTTTTTAAAGGAACAGTCTGATAAATATCTGTTGATTTTATTAAAAAAAAAGGTATACTCTAGGTGCCATCAGCATCACTAAATAGCTTTGATAAAGATAAATAGACAAAATGTGGGTATGTGCAGGTGAGTATGCAGTATTTCTAGGGAAGTCATAGTATTCTTAGAATTAAAAATTTAGTGCAAAATACTTATCTTGTGTGTTAAACAAGAAGCAAGAGAAAAAAGTTAAGGACTGTTATATTAACATGAAAGTTCATATACCTTTTGTTTTCTGTTTCTCTTACGATTTTGTCATAATATAAAGGAAAAAGTCAAAAAGGTTCTTGTAACATTTCAGTCTAAAAGAATTCTTTTCTATAACCAATGTTTTGTCTGTAGTAGTAGCTGTTTATTAATTCATGACACTCATGGAGTTCTAAAACAAATGTGTGCAAATAGATCATCTATATATTAGCAAATTCTGGCAATTTTTGTTTTTAACTTCTCTTGATCCTCCGAGTTCTCTGTTACTCATCACTTGCTCAGCAGTAGGTCTTCTGCTAAGAATATTGATCTCGATTCTATGCTTCTTTTACGAGATGTAATTTATGACTTCATATTCAATGCAGGACAAACCTGCATTCTGCTGCCTTATGGTGTTTTACACTAATTGAACACTCCCATGGCACAAGTACAAATGACTACATGATAAGCAAGAAAATGTGTTTTAAAGACTCAGGATTTGGCTTAGCAAACTGTTAACTTGGCAGTCACCATTGTATAAGCCCTATGAAAATAGTGAATTTTCTTTGCTTAGCTGATACCTAAAAATGTATTGTTAGAGTTTGGCTAGAACAACTTTCATTTTAGGGCATGAAGTGGAAGAGAAAAGGACTTCAGTGTTCACCAGTAAGCATAATAATTCACATGACTAGAGATTTTAAAAAAGTTTTAGAGAAGTCAAATTCTAAAGCTGAGATCAATAACGTCTCTCAGTATTTTGTGATATGCCCACAGAGAGCTTTAAAATAAAACTAAATGTGATTTAACGTAATTCAATTAATTTACTCCTAGATTTCTCTTCTGCTGTTGATGTTCTGGCTAAGGTTGTGTGGCAGGACCTTGATAGTCTGCCATACCATTCTTTTCAGCCCTTTTTCTCAGTAGTTGAACCCTTCATCTCAAGTTCTTGTCAGAAAGGAAGACCATTCCTCTAACTCTGTGTCACTTGAGGCTTTTAGTAGTAGTAATGAAGATACCTCTTGTCTGTGTCCCTGCTTTCAGCTGCTACCGTGCTGGATTTAGCAACAGTTTGCATTACAGTTTTTTTAAACATAGCTTAAAAGGCTGCTTCTGTGCTGTTTCTGTCCTGTGGCCTCTTCTGAATTATCGCAGGAACTGCTCTTCATGTCACTTTGCATCATTCCTGTATTACTACCTTTAGCTTGCTGTTATCTGCTGCCATGCATTTTGTTCTACCCAGTTCAAGTGTCTCTTCCCAAGATTTTAGCTTCAGTGTCACATCTTTTGGTTGACCTCTCCCAATTTCACTGTTCTAGCAGCTTATTACTGGCATCTGTTTCATTTTAAATATCTTTGCTAAGGTTGTCCTAAGGGCTCTGTTGTCTCCCCTTACTTCAGGACAAATAGGAGCACACCTCCAAAAGGTGAATTTTGCTTACTGGCTGCAAAGTGGCTTCTCTGAAGTTTCTTTTCAATGGTACTATTGCTGTTTGGATAATATGTAGCTGACACAATATTTTGAAAAGAATAATTAAAGTATTTGTTTATTTAAGTGACCCTAGACAATGGTACATCTGAAGAGCTTGAAATCTGTTTCTTCTTGTTCACTTATGCTTGGGAATAACATGTTGATGTATACAAACATTTTTGACGTTGCTCAATGTCTGTCCACTGTCTGACTATTCCTTGCATACTCGTGGTAGTCAAAACTGCCCTCAGTGAAGTTTAAGGGAATTTCAGTTTCAGTTTTCAGAGGAGTCACTTCATTGGCATAAGGCAACTTCATACCCTTCTATGTCCCTGACAGCAATTAGAAGCAGGTGACAACAATCTTCTGGCATCTTCTCCAGAAAGTTCAAAGTGAAGGGAGGTAAACAGAGATGCTTCAGAAGCAGGCTTTCTAGAAAAATGAAGGAGAGAAAAACCATTATAGGGTACAGGGAATAGTACTGGAAGCTGTTGTATACTTAATTATTAAGTTGATAATTTGGGGTTTTGATACTTGACTTGCATGTATGGGAACTGTTTGCATTTGGACTAAGGTAGACACTGGCAGCTTACTGTAGGGCTCTTTCATGTGAAGACACCGACGCTAAAGTTGTTGCTTATCTCTGTCTGTTTTTTAACAACCGTTTCACATAAGTTGAACCAAAGGAGACGTACTTGTTGGATGTGTTATCAGGTCCCCTGAAAAGTCTTAACAGGATATATATGATATATATGAGTTAAGTGCCAAAGTTTTTTTCATTTTGAATGTATTGGGAATATTCTAGAAATATGTTAGGTGCTTACAAACATGTGAAATTGAACCGCAAACGTGACAGAAGACTTTTGAGGCAACTGAGAAAGCAGTTTTCTCAAGGCTTTTGTTTGAAGCAGAACAAGTACAGAATTCAGCTAGCAAGTGGACATGGTTTTAAAATGAACAGGCATCAATTTTAAAAACAAGTGCAATAGAACTTTTTTAGTAAGGAGGATTTGAGGATATTTTAAGTTCTGGTGTTTGAACAGACACTGAAATGGTTTTCTGGAAGTGCTGTTCATAAGAATCTATATTGAATTAACTAATGACTGGTAGTCATTTTGGACAATTCCATTAAATCAATTTTTCACAGTAGTGACTAAAATCTATTATATTACAAAATTTTTAGAAAAAGGACTAATGAGTTGAGCAGCAGAAAGAGCATGTTCATTCTCCCTGCTCCCCAGCTTGCAACTCTGTCTCCCCCTTTCTTTTGCGTCTTATCTCTAGGAGAAGCCACTGAATGGTTGAGGGTACAGTACTTTTCTGTCCTGGGCCTCATTTTTCTCTTCATCCCTGACCTACCACCCTTCCAGCCATATTATCTCTTTCTCTTGCCTTAGCCTTCTAGGAACCACAGACTATTGCCTCCTGTTCCTGTGCCACCTCCATCCTCTAGCAGTTAGCTGCTGAGAATGAGCAGCACTGCTGGACATGGACCCATCAGAGCTAAGCCAGGTTGTGTGGGTCAGCGTATAACTCCTGTTGCTGGTATTTCAGTATTGTGATAGTACTGGTCCCTGGTACCTCTAGTCTGTTTGATACTGCCTAGGTTTAAAATAGTGGCACATCATTGTCTGCCTGTATACGTAAGCTATTAGTGGATAACCATCTTAATTAAAGTGTTACTGTGATGTTGGCAAAAGCTAGAAGATGTTTCAATACCTCATCAACTATTTTGCAGCAGTATTTTGTAGCTCCTCTTTCCAGTTGTTGATTAAAGTGCCTTTCTATAAGTTGTTTGGTTTTGGTTTTTTTTTTTTTACATTTCACATTACTTAGAATCATCATGACTTATTTCTGTTTTCAGGTGCTGACTATGAAGGTACAGGCTGTGGCAGTGTGGGGGAAAATAGCTCCCTCTCACAGCATCACAGCTATTATGATTACAGATGACCAGCAGACTATAGTTACGGGAAGTCAAGAAGGACAAATATGTCTCTGGGATCTTTCATCAGAATTAAAGGTTAGTGTCCACTGACAGATTGGAGTTTTGTCTTTTATTAACAATGGGGTTTTCCAGACTTGCACTTATTTAGATTAAGTTTTAAAGATAGTGTGATATTTGTTATAGGAAACTCATGAAGAGAAAGTGTTGAAATGCCTGTATGAGCATCCAGTTATTTCCAGACTTTAGAAAAAAAAATTTCATAGATTATCATGACTTGCGGATTATAATTTGAGATTGTGTTGTGAGTAATGACAAATAAATATGCACAATTATCACGATTCCTATTTTTAAGGTCTTTTTTCTTTTTTAAATCAATTGCTGAGCATGGCCTGTCATTTAAGGAAAAAAAAATCTATTTATCAAAAGAGAGCTCTCTACCAGGTTAATAATGGAAACTTTTGTAGAAAGATGGAAGAAGTAAGATGAAATATATTTTTGCTATAATTAAGCTGCAAACCTCCTGGCGTATTATTGTTACTGCTTTGACTATTTCACATTTATTTTCCTAAGAATGGAATAGTGTCAAAGCTGTTCCATTTCTTTATTCTGCATTCCTAGAACTATAGTTCTGTTCTTTTTGGATTTGGCTGCCCCGCTTGTGCTCAAGTATAGCTTAGAACTTCAGTTTGCACTTTTATGGGGCTACCTTTTTCCATTAAGATTTTTGCATGCAATGAAGCTAATCAAAGGGATTACTTAAACACATTGTATGAAACACATGCTTAAGAGCTTTGCTGTATCAATTCCCTACTTCACCCTGCCATTTTTGCTGCATGCTGTAGGGTGAAGGCTGGAGACATTCTGCATATTGCCTGTTTTATAATGTTTGACACTCCATAAATTCTTGAGAAGGTGCAATTTTTAGACTACAGTATAAAGGCTGTACTTCGTGCAAACTGTGTAATCCAGCCACATCTTTATGCATTCCAGAAACATGACTGAAGAACATTAGAATGTAAAGCATATTGTCAATTACTCCTTAATAATAACATCTACAAGTAGTATTCTCTAGCTTTTAGATCTCCTTAGTTTATACTGAAAATATTATGTTTTAGTTAAATCATTGTGTTATTCTCCTAGATTTCATCTAAGGAAATTCTCTTTGGCCATACTGCTTCTGTAACTTGTTTGGCAAAAGCAAGAGAGTTTGAGAAACAGCCATATGTAGTAAGTGCTACTGAAAATGGGTAGGTAACTGAATATTCAATTATTCATTTCTTAAATAATGAAATGTGTGGCAGGTGTAGGTCAGATTCTGCATTTGGCGGAAAGTTTTTAATCCAGGTCTATGATATGAAAAGGATAGCAGCTACTTAGGATAATGACTGCATTGCTTATATACAATAGTCTAAGAGCTCATCCCTTTGACAACAGAAGGGTTTTGCAGATTCAGATACCCAGTTAGCAGTCAGGAGAATGAATTGTTCAGAGGATCAGCTAGGCCCAATTCAAAGGGAGAGTAATGGGCTATTGGAGAGAATCAACAGGTTCAGAAGCATTTTAATATCATGGTGCTTTTTTCTGTTCCTTTCTGAGCTCAGTCTTGAGAACTGAATCAGTCCAAGAGGATAATGTACTCTGATCCAGGTTGCTTGCTCAGTGAGTAGATATGGAAGCAGAGAAAAGGCTGCCCTTGAATAAAAGACATGTATGTTCCTTGTTTAAATCTGACTTGCTCTTTTGCAGTACATCTTTTCAGAGGCTCCTGATCTTGCAGCTTTTCTCCTGTGTGTTTGTTGTGACTTGGCCTATCACTTGAGTTGAACTAATTTCTGCAGTTCTGCTAGGTCAGCATTCAAGATTTTTTTTCTATTTGATAATCTTTTCAGCTGGGGTCTGAAGCCCATCTGTTCAGGATTTCAGCTGTTGAAAGTATTTAGGGCTAGCTTCTTACTTCCCTAAGGGCTTTCCTTAAACAATTTTGTCTTGCTGCTCCATGATACTCTCCTCTCATTTTGGCTTCATCTTTTCCTATTAACAGGACAGCTCTTCCCATGAATAGTTCCTGTCAATTGCCCCTCTTCATGCTAAACCTTCCAGCGCCTTAAGGCTACTACTGTCTCACTGAGGAGCTTGCTTATTCTTTCAAATAATCTTTTCTAGGATTTCGGTCTGATTCTCTCAATCATGAGTATATAAGGAAGGGGTAACTTGAACAAACTACTTCAGGCTTCTTAATCCTCAAAGGTTAGACTGCCCCACTGGGCAGATAGTGGTAAACAGTTACGTGCAGAAAAGGAGGGCGAGGAGTCTACAGAACTAGTTTTGTATTGGCCTCCTACAACTCTACTCAAGGCTTCAGAGGTGAAACTATTTTTCATCTTCATTATGAAGTTCTGTTAGTGCAGTCCTGTTTCCAGATCATACTGGGAGAAAAGATACTGTATTTCCAAAAAGCTGGGTTGAAAAGCATTAAGAAACAAATGAGGTTTTTGCTGTAGATATACCACACAGAGTTCACATCCTGAAGGTTCTGCCTCTCAAGGGATCATCAGACTTGCTTGGAATGTGTGTAGGTAGGACTGAATAGCCTTCTGGCCCCTTTAAATGTTCACTTTTACCAAATTACTGCTGACTTCTCATCTGTATTACATAAGGGCAAAGCATCCATCACAGATCCCTGGAAGGCTGCTACATGAAGTTGAGATAATTACAAATAGGAAGCTTCATCTTCAGGAGATGCAGGGTTTGTCGAACTGCATTTTCTGGCTTGTGAATCATTCACTTCTGCCTCTTTCAAGCTTCCATCTCCTCATATTGAGGGTGGAAGAAATTGTATGGAAGATGATACTTGCCCCCCATCCCAATTCAGAATCTCTTAAGTGTTTGCATAACTGACTTACACCAGAAGGATGAGTATCGAACGGTATTTTTGTACTTCTAATATGGAAATGTATAATCCATAATAATTCAGAGGTTCTCACTGATGTCCTGTGTATGTATATAGCATGTGCTGTAGGATAGGTTTATCAACATGTGGTATCACTCACTCCTTGACAGTACCGACAGTAAATTAAGTGCAATATGTAGAAGATGAAGTTATATTCTGTTCTTATTGTGCATGCTTGCATGTACGGATCAAATTTACTGCTTTAGGTATGTTACTGTAATTGTCATTCTGATATAAACAAGGACAAATTTACTGCCTCAATGTTTAAGAAACAGTGTAAGCGTTCTTAGCACTCTTGGGCTAATAACTCTGATGCTACGCTACAGAGTGCTGTTTCTCAGCTGAAAAATAGAAATTAAGTAATATTTTTAGGTTATAAACTGTGAAAGTGTGGAGATTAAAATCTAAATCACTAAGTACTGTTTCTGGTATAATGAAATATTTTTTCTCAATGTGTTCTTTAAGTTCTCATACAGAAAATGTCTTAATTTAATTTCAGAAATCATAAAATGATAGTTTCAACTATGGAAATAATGCTTAAATAATCTAAAAGCATCAAAGTTTAACATTCAGTTGCTAAGACAACACACCTCATACGACCTCATTTACAACATTTCATTTGGTTGTTTCTGTTGTACGTTAGTCCCATAGCATGTTGAATAATGTTTAGATGAGGAAGACTGGCTAACTCGTCTTTCTCAAACATTGGTTTCAATTGTAATTAAGTACAGCTAGGATGTAGCACAGACGTTTAGGTTGTCAAGCTGTGTCAAGAAGAGATTTCAGGAATAGCCTCATGGTGGCACTGTTTCTTTTCAACAGAAGTTTCGGTTCCTCTGAGGAACTGGTCTGATGCGGCAGAAGATGCGTTGTGTTTTTCAAAACGTGTAGTTTAAGTTAAGTGAAATGAATCATTTTCAGGAGCATGTAGTTCCAGCGACAGATAGTTACCGTGACGCGTTGACGAGCTGTAATGGCAGTATACCTACAATTTGTCGTATACCAGAGTTGGCCTTAAAGTCAGGTTTACTGCAAGGCAGCAGGGTGTAATTACCAAAACAAAAAGAAACAGATACTGTATGTCATCCCCTCCTAATGACCACAACATTTTCTTACCCAGTAATCTGTAACAAAAAGCCACATAAATGACCAGACTGCACTTAAGTACAGCACTAAAGAAAAACTTGGTGGCACAAAATTATTCCAGCCAATTGAGTGGAAATGACAGAGAATAATATGAAGTTATCTTTGGCAGGGAGATGTGTGTTTGGAATGTCACTAGTGGACAGTGCATTGAGAACGCAAAGCTTCCTTATAGGCATACAGCAATCTATGTAAGTACAGAAACTTTTCATGGAATATTTCTGTTCATTACAAGACAAGTTTTGCTTTATTAACATGATATTTTTCAGAAGCATACAATTTTAAATGTATAACTCATAACATTAATAGGAGGGAAAAAACCTGTTGCAATATATGTAGATTTATATCTGTTATTTTTCCTTTTTTGACTACTGTCTAAGAAAAGGGACTTCTATGTTCCTCTGAACTCCTTAAATTAAACTGATTCTTTTTAAGCTGCGAATTTCTGGAATGCAGTCTCGGTTAGCTTATTCTAAAGTTTGGGCACCGGGTAGCAAAGTGAAACCTGTCTTAACCTTTACTCTTGTCCTGTGTTAAAATTGCTTGGAAACTTCAAGTTTAATGTTGACTTTTTTAATGTTGACATATTTTAGAAGTACAAGCAATCTAGCCAAACATTGTGAGAAAATGTGATGAAGATCTTAGTTTTAAGTGTTTGAAAGGTTTTGATGCCGAACTGCTGGCCTCCAAAAGACTGCTCTGCCCCACTACCAAAAAGTACACTTTCATTCATCGCAGAACTTGGGACAGTTAACTTATTTTCAGAGGCCAAATTGCTAAAAATATTACTTCAGAAAATTTCAAGTGTCTGCTTTGAACTTTATCCAGGTACACTGACTATCTAAACATTGGAGTGTGAGGGTGTGTTTGAAATACGTGTTTGTATGTGATTGAGGAGCCCAGCACATACAGATCTGATTCAGAGAGATGGCTTATTTCTGGATATATTAGTAGAAGAAGAGCTCAGGGCTCCTAGGTTAATTAAAATGATGTTTTACTTCAGTGAGGAAGTCTAAGTTGGAACTAAGCCTCCAAATGATGGATCTCATGTGACTCAAACTATGACAAAACTCAGAATCCAAATGTTTTAAAGCTTCCAGAAGAAATGCTGTTTCTTGTGACACTGTTTAGGTTGACATGATGAATTCACACACAGTTGTGAATGATAAAGGGAAAAGAAAAAGCTTGTGTAAAAAACGAAATAAAAATTACAGAAGAATAACTTCTTAATAATATATGCTTTTATATATGTATATGTATATAAAAGCTTAGATTGTTAAGAAGTTATCCTATAATTTTTATTTGTGTATATGTTTAAAACGCACACCTATATTGTTTATACACTTGTGTGTGTATATACACACAATACTATGCCTTAGTTATAATAGAGGTGTGGTATGATCTGCTTTGTGATATTGCTTAGTTAGATTTTAATAGTTAAAATTAAGGAGGAGTTCTGCAGAGAAGCAGACAAATCTGCATTGGAGATTTTTGTGGAGATCAGAGGCAAAATTTTTATTCTTATACTTCAAGTAGGAAAAGCAAATACTTTTAGAAAATTGTTATTTCTCTGCTGTTAGAAGTAAGCTAAGTCTAATTTTGGCTGGATAATGACTATTGTTCTATAACTTGGGCAAGATGGCTAAAGGAAAATAAGAACATCTAACAGGAAAACTTAAGAAAAAGAACAGATGTCACTAGGAGGGGAAACCATTCTTAAAATGCAACCTTTAGATATTTATGATAAATTGATTATTTTTTTTTGTGAGGTTTTTTGGGGGTTGCTTTTTTTATTGAAGTGGTTTTTTTGTTTGTTTGTTTTGTTGTAGGTGGTATTGTTGTTCCATAGGGAATGATTCCTTGTGGCATAATAGTACCTGAGAGATTATAATTTCCTGTGGAATGTTATTGTCTGGGAGGCTTAGTGCACACTGATTTTGATAGCATCACCATTTAAAACTGGTGCTTTATTTTTAGTTAATGTTTTAGTAGGTTTTAATTAAACTGCTAACCTGTCTGGTCTGGTGGGTTCCTTTTGTTCAGCTTAAATGATTCAGCTATAAATGGCAGATGTCAAGCAGTGTGAACTGAATATTTGCTGTTTGAAATGAAGTTTAACACCAGGGTCAACTTTTAACCATTTGTGGATCTTAACCAGTGTGGGATTTTCTCAGAGGATTGACTAAACAAATCTTCAAGTTCAAGCCTAATTTAAGACTAACAGTAATTACAAATGGTTCCTACTGCAAAGCATTTCTGCCTGTGATCATTCATAACATCTGTGGTAATACTTATCCTATTCCCAGTTATTGTTGCTTCTTTTGTTTTCAGACTTCAATTAGTTAACTGATTGACCAAGAATTATTATCTAAGCAAAACAGAAAGAGAACTTGTCATAAATGAGGCCCAATTTTGTGCATCTATCTGATGTTTTCCTCTGAGTACATGAATTTTCCCTTTACTTTAAGGCTACTATTTATTAGTAGATTCCATTTGAGGTGGCTGCTTGTACATTTATAGCAATTATGTGTACAATTATTGATAGATATTAAACAAAATGCAAATATCCCTGTACATATAAAAAAAGCAGCAAAATTTTCATAGTCACTCTGCACCTCTGTCATCTCTGTTCTTAGTACTTTGCTACGTGTCTGTTTTTTCTTTACATGATTGTTGAGAAAGAGTGACTCTTCTGAACACTATGGGATTTAGTATCACAATGAAGAATATCTCATGGAGTAGAAATTCTTCCTGGAAAAATAATGGAAAATTCATCATGAATCTTATGCATTTCAATGAGTTTTCTCAAATGTTTGGAGGCCTCTCCCAGAAACAAGTCCCAAACTGTTTAGGAATTTATAATGAAAATTAACACCTTGATTGCTTCCAAAAATCCTTATAGTTAGACAGGGCAGATACCACTTTCAGTAGAAAGCGCCTCTTAGTAAGCTGTATGCCTTAATTAAATTGTTATAAATGCTTGTGAAGTGCTTGTGTCACTAACAGAATTGTGTGTGGTCTCACATACGTAGATCTTTAGTAATGCTACAAGTGTTGATTACAATTCCAGGTATGATATGCTTAATGTGAAAAATAAGTGTGCACATTTGTGTAGCTCTGTATGTTGACTCTTTTTTTCCCACTTGTGCAGTATTACCATTGCTCGTTCCGAATGACAGGTGAAGGCTGGCTTCTTTGTTGTGGAGAATATCAAGATGTTCTTATTATTGATGCTAAGACTTTGGATGTTCTTCACACTTTATCATCTTCTCAGTCTTCTGATTGGATAAATTGTATGTGTATTGTACACTCTGCAAGAATTCAAGGTATACATTGTAGATATATTTATGTAGGCCAATTAAAATGTGGTAAAATATTTCAGTATAGATAGTACAATCCTACTAGATTTAATGATCTAATCGTATTTTACAGAGCTGTTATGTACAAGATGTTAATGTTTCATTGACAGCACCTAAGAAAGTGTTTTTAATACTCCTAATGTTGGTCATGAATATATTTCTTAAAGAAAAAACAAGCAGCCTCTACACTGATTGTAAGCAGCTCATTTCTTGGATATAAGTACAAATTAATTTTGTAGTATCAGGGAAATCAAGGGCATAAATCTGCTATTTGTGCTTTCTCTTGAAATATAGCTGTTTGGACAAAATAATTATTCAATATTTGCTTGCATGTTTGGTATTTCTGTATGCCAATTAGTAATTTTTGTGTAAGCGTAGTATTTAATCTAAACAGTGTCCTGCAGAATCCTTGTTTTAGTGCTGTATAGGAGTGTCTGTGTCAAGGTTCTGTTTTGGTGTTAGGTGCTGCTTGAACTTGGTTTCAAGTTGACTATCTCACTGTTAACTTTTCACAGAAGACTCATTGGTTGCAGTGTCTGTTACTGGAGTTCTTAAAGTGTGGGACCTGTCTTCATCTTTGAATAGCATACAGGTCAGTTTGTATGAGGTGTGAAACAGCAATTTGAATGATGACATGAATGTAGTAATATTCTCAAGGAAAGGATATGTTGAAGCAGAATATGAATAAATTGGAATCTTCTGGATAGGTATTAAACAGAATTGATTAATTTTGTCACAAAATTCTGAAAACACAGCCTCATAAAGCTATTTAAAATTAGTTGTGCAATTGGACAGCTCTCGCCTTGAAAACTGCAATGTCTTTTGTCCAGTCTTCATGTCTTTCTGTATTCCATGATGCTGAAATTGTAACGTTTTCCTTCTGTCCTGATAATGTCACTCCATTCTTTGAACCCCTTCTCTCCTTCCTTTAAACTCAAAGCTCTTCAAAATTGGCCTTTGTACTCCCTCTTCACCCTTGTTATTTTCTTCAAAAATGGTCCTTTAGACTTTGTTTTCCTCCGTCTACCTCCCACAATGCTGTCTTTGCTTGGAAAAGACTCTTCTTGTGTCAAGTGCCCTATTTCTCCATCTTCATAGTCATTCTGTGCAGCTTTTCTGTGTTGATATTCTCAGCAGCTGTCACTTGACATGCACAAGAGTTAGAATTCGAATACAATGTTTGGTGTTTGAATTAAACTGAGAGCTAGATTTACAAAGGGACTTAAGTGTTACAGCTAAGTACTATGAATCATCAACAGAAATGGCAAAATGTCAACAATCTTCTCTGAATGTCCATAATACATTACTGCCTTACTCAACAAACTGCAGATTGTTAATGGGGTAATATCAGACCCTGCAGGAGAGTGTGTCAAGTTTGATACCATACCGGTGTTTTTGTGGTGTGTTTTTTGGTTAATCTGCAATGTTTTGGGGTAGGGTATCTTTTCAACACTCCTAGTGCAAAAAAATACTGTCGGGCTGTAGAAATTCTGGGGACTGTAACAACTGATTACAGACATCAGAGAAGCATATATGGTATGATGCCATCCTTTTGCTGCCTGTGGCCTGCTTTTGTGAAGGTAGGCATGCAGAGTTATTAACAATACAGCTACTTCATATGTTAAAGAGCAGTATTTTAATAAATATTATTTAATTGGAATTAATTTGAGTTGCAAGGTGTAGTGAGAGAATGGTTTGCAGTTTGATAGCCATGGTTTGAAGACCAGCATACCCCTTTGAGAGGTTTTGATACTGGTGGTATCCTTCAAAACAGAAAACATCAGCTTTCAGTGATTTAATTATTATTTTGGAATTATTTTTATTAATTATTTTGAGTATGATGGGCTTGATAAATCTGACATTCACACAAAAAGGGAGAAAACGCAGATAATTTTTTTTTAAAACCTTCCATACATTGAGCAATACAAAACTACAAAAATTAATATTTTTCCACTAATTTTTGGAGGTGTTAAGATCAAACATGACGTAGCACAACACCATAGGTCTCAGACTGTCCTGGTTGCAACAAGGATGAGTGGCAAAAGCAAAATATTCATCAGCCATTCTGAATATGATACCGTCAGTTTATAGGTTGTTGTAGCTATTTTTTTTGACTGAAGAATACTTAGCAGATAGTCATTACAGCAGATGCTATCTATGACCTGCCTTTAGTCCTTCTGCATATTCATTACTACTTCTTTAAGTGAGACCAAGGTCTGAGTCGCACTGAATGTCTTCTGTTTACATCGTACTTGCGAACCCTGCTCTCTTCCTATCTCACTTCTAATTAAGAAGTATGTATTGCATTGCATTTTGGAAGTGTATATTAACAAAGTCAGTTGTTTGTTTCTATCCTAAAAGTAAAAGATATCTAGAATAAATCTTATGTCTTTTTTCCTCTGTGCTATAAAGGAGAGACAAAGTGTGTGTGAGAAGGAATCAAAATCTCTCGACTATATAAACTGTCAAGCAGTACGGTTTTGTACTTACACAGAAAGGCTCCTTCTAGTTGTGTCCTCCACATGCTGGCAGGTATATTATTGGGCATCATCCTTTCTTTTTAATTTTGTTAATAATTTTGAAAAGCTAATGTGATTTTTGCATGCGGATTCTTGTTTTTCTCCTCAGCTTAAAGAAAAAGCATTTGCTAATTGTAAGATATAATAGTGGTTGTATCGCTTCTCTGCTTAACTGCCTGACTGAGATGAAATGTTTATTTTTTACTAATGTATTTCTACTTTGGAAATTTAACATGAAATAGGCTGGGTAGAAAGGGGATTGCTCTAAGTCATTTTTAGAGCACTGGGTGTATTATATTCCCTTCCGTAGTGCATTTCAAAAGGAGACAAAGATGCAGAAAAACTGTTTAAGTATGACAGAAGTAATCACAGTTGGCAAGTCCTCGGTAGCCAGGGTCCTTTGTTCCATCAAGGCCAACAGCCTGGGTTCCACTAAAAGAAGCCAGCAAAACTAAATACCCCAGACTGTATAACTTTTTCTTGTAGCTGTAAGAAAATAAATGCATTGCGTAGTTACTGAAACTGTTATTATTTTATTTTAAATTTTAGTTAAACTGAACTTTAATGTAAAATTCCATATGTCTTTTCCCCAGTATTAGAAACATTTCTCTTAGAATAATCCTGAGCTATGAGTGCGACACATGTACCTGATTCAAACACCACTGCTGCTGGGAGAGGAGGGTGAGGGGTGGAAATTTCCCATACCCTATAACTGTATTATTCAAAGTTAACTCAGTTGTATCCTTGATGTTTGTTTTGGGCTATTTAAAAGTCTGTACAAAGCATTTATAAAGAAATTCCATGTATAGAATGGATAGGCTTTTCATGGAAAAATGTGTAACATGCATTGCTTTCTATTAATTTGTATGTTTTTCCAGAAGAGGTACTTATACTTATTTTACTGCTTAAAGTAGTGTTATAGATTCATAAGTCATGTTAGATATTCAACTATTATGTTTCAGTGAATATACAGCTTTAAAATAAAAGACAGTGATGATAATGTTACTGCTTAATTTGAAAGGTGTGTGGTATGTAACAGGAGAGTTTCACATGTATGTTTAGAGTGGCTACTTAACCCACTTCTCTAGTAATGAAAATATAGAGCAAATGAACTAGAAGTTAGCTAATGAATAGAAATTAGCTGCGAATAATTTGTAGAAATTCTCATTCTGAATGCTGTGTTCTCATACTGCTGGAATATATTATAAAAATGTGGCTGTGAATATTTTCTCCATGAGGCCACTGGGAATGTGAACAAGCAGACAATATCCTAGGTTGCCCTAGTCATATCCTGTTTTGGCTTAAAATGGGAAAGTCAGAGGAAGCAAGCAAGTCATATTTTTTACTAGCTCTAGAAATGGAAGAGAGAAGAATTCTTGCAAGCAAAGGGGATTATATGTTCTTTGTTTTCAATTAATTCGTGAAAAAGAAAAATCTCTATTGCTCCCCAAAAAAGAAAAGAAAAAGTCTCCCTTAAGATATGTGCTGTGATTATGCCATCTTTTAAAGAATACAGACAGAAGCATTTATAGCTCTTACCAAAGTCTTAAATGTTATATTTATGTGCTACATT
The DNA here is from genome assembly GCA_002844005.1 of Limosa lapponica baueri. Lineage (NCBI taxonomy): Eukaryota > Metazoa > Chordata > Aves > Charadriiformes > Scolopacidae > Limosa > Limosa lapponica. Next base: position 256,571 of record KZ505664.1, on the reverse strand, counting down.
CATTACCTACCTCTCTATAAGAAATTAATAATCCAGTAAGTATTAATTCTGAATGCAAGGCAAAGCAAAGTAAATCCCATCCAAAATACCCTAATATAACAGAAGGCTATAATGCTACTTTTTTTAATTATCAGTTTCTTTTTCTTTGAAATAATATGATTTGATTCTGACTTTGCAGTAGTTTGATAGTATGAAAACTGCTTTGGCTTTAAAAGAGGTAGTCAAACTAGAGTCAAGCTAATGTTCTACTTACTGATCCATTGTCCAAAATCACCTTGAATTAAAATGAATGTGCCAATACTGTTTGATTATATTTTATTGTTTTTCTGAGCTTAGGTCTATGATTATTGTGATTTCTCCTTGCTTTGTACTGAGTTCTGTAAAAGTGGTCAGTGCTTTGCTGGTGGAGAAGTACTAGCAGCTTACAGACTTATCATCTGGACAGAAGATGGCCACAGTTACATCTACCAGCTGCTAAACAGGTGGGCTCAGATGGGAAATTCACACAAAAAGTTCAGGTACAAGATGAACTTTGGGAGGTTTATTATGGAAAATCTCTGCATGTTGCAAATGATCAAAAACCAGAACAAAACCACTTTGGCACTCAAAGGTTTACCCTGAGTTTGACAGCCCTCAGTCTTTGTTTGACACAGCAGGGGACACAGGAATAAGATTAGCCATGTAGAACTTGGGCAGCTGGCGCTGCGATTTGGAAAAGTCGCTTGTAATTACTTATTCAGTAACTTTTAATTGAAGTTGTGAATCTTGGATGTTACTGTTCTGCTTTCTAAAAAATATGACTTTCAAAAGCTTTTCTTTTTTTTTTTTTTTTCAAATTGCACAGTGGGCTTTCTAAAAGCATATATCCTGCTGATGGGAAGGTGCTGAAAGAAACTGTGTATCCTCATTTACTCTGCTTTACTGGTGTGAAGGAAAATAAGGTAAATTCATAAAGGTTTACAGTGAACTTTGAAAGTTCATTCATTATTTGTTTGTAATTACCTGAGTGATCCCTAAAAAAATGTTGAATTCATCAGCAGATTTAATTGTTCTATGAAAACAATGCCTAAGACTTCTTCATTTTAAAATTTTTACTTAGAAACTTGGACATACAGCATATTTTTGCCTTAAATTCTGCAATATTTACTTTTTTCACAGGGGAAAAAAAATCCGGTGTTTACAGCTATAGATAGGCTAATTGTTGAAGTGATCTTTTTTCTAATTTTGGCAAAAAAGGGAGATATTTAAGTTAAAGTTTGTCTAGAATAACTTTAGAAGCTTTTAATTTTAAATGTTGGAAAAAAAAAAGCCCTCACCAAACCACCAAAACAAAACAAAAAAGCCCCAACCCACAAGCAGAATGTAAGCAAGTTGCTTAGTTCTTGTTTTGTTAGGAAACGTATGCATGTTTCAGTGTAAGTACATAAATAGGTTGTTTCCTATGTGTATCCACCCTAAACTGAAGGGGGTTGAATCTGTGACATTTAATCCAGGATACTGTTATCTTGAGCCTTCAGAGGCATAATCACATGCCTAACTTTCTTACACTGTGAGCAGACTGGCCGTACCCACAGTGCATAAAATTAGACACATGTGACTCTGTGCAGAACCATGGTCTTTGCTTGAAGAAGCGTCTATGGTTAAGAAAAGAGGAAGCTAAAAGAAGTAGGTGATCTGTATACTTCTGGTTGAGAATTTATGTTTAGCAGCGCATGTCACACCAATTTCAAATTTAGAAGGCACTGCTTAGACAAAGTAGCTCAAGTGGACTCGGCTATGCTTGAAAACCTGCATCTTGACTCCCTTTTGAGTAGTGCTTTGTGTGACCACAAAGAAATAGGTAAGGAGGAACAGTTGATTTGAAAATTAGAAAATTGATTAGAATTAGGAAGTAGTAAAAAAAATAATCTGTGTCAGGGAGTTCTTATTTGGCGAAAATTGAACCAAAACAAATAACAGCTTTTTCTGCGTAGCTTTGGTTCTGGTTTTGTTGCTAAGTCTTCTTGCTAATACTGTTTATGAAATAGCAGTTGCTGGAAGATGTGGATTTAATTCATACCTGCAGTTGTGTTAGTTTGTTTGATGTGTGTTTGCATGAGAAGTCAAGCAGGTCTTTAAACAATTTCTCAAGATATGCAAGGAAGTCATATTTTTATTTGTACCTGACTAGAAACACTGTCAATATATATCCTATATGAGGTTTTCTAGTGTTCTTATTTTGTTGTTGTTGTTGACAACTGTATGCTCTTAGAAAGCATTTTTGTTGCATGCTCTTGTGAAGCCTGACAGACTTAATTTTCAGTTGAAGGGCAATAGCACAAGCCATTCAGCTTTTCCCCCAAATGCCGTGATCTAAAATCAGATAGGATAACTGCTGAAGGATGCCAAAAGGTCACATATAGTGAGGGGGTGGGGGGGGAAGCCAAAATACATGGCTTAGTGAATAATAGGTTTGCAGTGGTGGTAGGAAGCTCATATGTACTTCCCCCAAAACATACGCTTTTTTTGAAAATAACATCCCCTGCATTTTTTTGATATTTCTGCTTTAATATTTACCTCACTACCTGAATAATTTTTATAGCTGATTTGAGACAACAAAACTGCCTGTGTGATCATCTGTTTTGATCTCTGTTCTTAGATTAGAAATTGAACCACATTACGGTACAGTTGCTTACTGTGGAATTTACTCCCAAACTTCAGTGTTGTAAATAAAATATATCCAATGTGTGGGGATGTTATTAAAATGTCTTGAAGGAGCAGAGTCAAGCTGTGTCTGCGCTATCTGAGTGAAGGTGATGGGTGGAACAAAACAGTTTGTGCTGATGACCTTTCACCCACACTATCTACAGTACAAGGTGTGCTTTTGGGTTTTTTTGGTGTGGATTTTCTTTGTGTGTGTGTTCCTGCACACATCTTCCAGTTTACTTACATGAAAAAGGATCCTGATCTGGTGCTCCAAGACAGCTCCACAACACAAACCTAAGCATTCACTTCCAAAGTACACACCTGGTGAAAACTCAAACATGCTAATGTAGACATACCTGGAGATTCATATTTCTCTTGAATTTTGTGAGGGTTTTGAGCCACTAGAAGCCTCCCTTTAGACACCTCACCTGCTTTTAATTGATACTTGAGAAGGAAGCTTATGTACAGCTAAACAGGGTGTTCTTGACAAGTCACCAGTAGATTATCGCATAGTTTGGATGTTACTGATGTGGTGAGAGAGAATTATCTGTGGTGTTGTACCTACAGCCATCTTATCTTCATGGGAGAATAAAAACCATAGTGGTTGTCTGAGACAGATATACTACAATAAGTTTTAGCATTGACTAAATGAAAGTAGGTAAATGTCAGAAGGTCTGTTTATCAATGATATCATACCTCTCTAGTATGTAACTTTTTCCACACATCTGAATGATGGTGTTACAGACTGTTACCTACCTATGCAAAAGCATAATTCTTACCTTTCATGATTTGTAGTAATTTAAGCTATCATGATTGAAGCTTTATTGAATTTGGTTTGATGTGGAGATTATCAATGTTTCACTGCACTTTTTTCAGCCTAATCTTTGTGCTTATGCTGCCATTTTTTTATATGTTTGGCTCTAAACAGAGAATCTAACCGTATCACAGCAAACCCATTCCACTTTTCTATTTGGGATGTAGACTTAGCCAGGGATACTGGCAAAGCAGAGGTGATCTTCAAGGGGCTTGAGCCAGGCAGAGTAGGCCTGGTCTGAGCAGAACTTAGTGGCAAGTGAGGGTTCAACCATTTTTTGTCTTGTATTTCTACAGCTTTTGATGCAAAAAAACCCCTTTGAATTTGTGATTAATTATTACATTATTTTATCAGCTCTTTCATATCAGAATATTGATTTACTGTTGTTTTTGGCAGAGTTTTCCTTTTGTCATGGGCTTCATGAATGAAAGAAAGGAGCCTTTCTATAAGGTTCTTTTTTCTGGTGAAGCTTCAGGAAGGATCACTTTGTGGCATGTACCTGATGTCCCTGTGTCAACATTTGATGGTTCACCAAAAGGTTTGGCAATTTTGTGCTCTTGAGACTATCTTTTTAATTATGTCTTTGAGTCCATTTTCATGAAAACTTAAATTCTCATGAAAAAATATTCATGCTAGAAAGTGATGCTCATTCATTCATTGTGTGATGATTGCCTGTAGTTAGAAGGAGCAAGACACTAACAAAGGTAAGTGTCTAGAAATTCTTCATGGAACTGAACACATAAATGTTCCTATTTCCTTACCATCTGCCCATAAAAGCTTCTCTACCAAATGTCATGAAAATGTACTTAGTTGGTCCCGCTTATTGTTCATAGGGAGGTATAAAGGAAAGGATTTAGTGAGATGTGATTTAGTGTTGGAATAGCAGCTGCTGACTTTCCATGGCTGGGCTGCAAAAAGGGTAAGTTAGGAGAAATGACGAAGAGATGAGAATGTATATTTTGCTTTGTTTGGATTTTTATTTTGAGTAAAAAAACCTTAAAAATTCCTATTCTCTTCTCCCACCCTTTAGAGATCCCAATTACAGCAACATGGAGTCTTCAAGATAACTTTGATAAATACCATTCAATGTCAGAGGGCATTATTGATCATCTTTTTGCATCTAAAGATGGAATCGAAAGTGCAGTTGTCAGTTCCTCTGTATACATACCCAGTCTCGATAAACTTGTGTGTGGATGTGAAAATGGGAAAATTTTTGTAACACTAGGTTTAAAAACTGCAAGAGCAAGACTTTTAGACAACATATCTTTGAAAGGTAAGTTTTGACAATTTTGTCCAAATTCATCTGTCAAGCATTATAAGACTGCGTACTTCTGACATCCTCTCCAGCGATCCCTGTAAAAATTCTCAGAAAAATAGGGATGATGGTCAGGGATTGAATGAGGAAAATGGAAGACCGTGATCTTTCTACTTGTCTAGCTGATCTATCAGATCACATCTTAGTACTGCCAAAGTGCTTTGCACTGTTAGGAGTCCTGGAAAGGCTGTGGAGATCGAGTTACGTGGAAGTGAGATGTGGGATGTCACAATATGGGGAGTAGCCATCTTTGTCATTTTCCCTCCAAAACATCATTCCGCTGAAGGAATAAAAAGAGTACATCTCAGTAGATGAAGCTCAGAATGCAGACCTTTTTCTTCCCTTTTAAGAACACATCCAAAATTCTTTGATACCATGTAAAGGATTGTTGTATTTAGTCTTTTGAGTCTCTTGACTTTTAGTGAATGTAATGTAAAATATGGAACCTCTATTCTTAAAAAACAGAAATAATTTATGTACTGTTTTGTTTCAGATCATCTACCTTATAAGGTTCTGAATGGTCATAGTAGCAGAGTCACTTGTTTACTTTATCCACATGATAAATCAGTAAGATTTGATCCAAGCTGGCTCTTATCAGGGGGCCAGGATTCTATTGTGATCTGCTGGGATATATTTACTGGAGACATCTTACACCAATTTAGTCTGCAGTCTGGTCCAGTGACAGAGCTCTTGCGATCTCCAGAAAACTATAAAGTAAGTAAAAGTATAATAAATGATGTCTCAAGAAAAAAAGGTATCTCTATATACGTGTATATATGTGTGTGTGTGTATATATATATATATGAGAAAAAAACGGAAATACTTTTCAGTACTTTATCCTTAATTTACATTGATTTAATGGTCTTGTTTGGTAGTAGCTTTTAATTTCAGGGGGTTGATTTCTTGTTAGTTTGTAACTTCAGTGATGCAGAAAAATGATCCTAAACCAGTGATGTATTAAATTTAAGCTCTTAACATTCTATTCTCCATTTTTATTATTGTGGCTGTCAATCTAGATGTTAATCTGATTATCTCCGAACTTCTGAAGTTAAACAGTGTAATTAGTAAGGCTAGGGGTTTAAACATAATAAGAAAAGATTTGGACTAATATTATTTTAATCTAAATGTGTATGCTTGATTTTGGTTCCTGACACTTCCTCATGGTCTTTTGGATGTATGTTCTTGTGTTTTATGAGATTTCAAGTAATTTTGTATGTTTCTAAGTGATTTTTGAACTAAAAATTTGGAATAAGATTGAACTGAAGTACTGGACGTTATATGAAATTTTGTTGAAATTTTGTCCCCATTGTATTCCATGGGGCTGGGATTTCATCTTTTTCCTCTTAAAAAGCCTGTGAAGACATATTTTGATATTTATGGTTGACTCAGAGTTCACTTACGTGCCAACATTAAGAAGTCCAAAAGATGATATGTAGTGGCCAGAGTTCTTGATGCTTGTAAGGTGCTCTCTTTTTCTGTAAACTAGATGGTAGGATTTAGTGCCGGCTTCGATAGTGTTTCAGCTCTCTTTACAGCGCTGAGTTTTTCCATAGGGTGAATTCCTTCCTGTGTCACCAAAAATTACTTGCAGGAAGGGAAGGCTTTGCAGAATCAGATCCATACAGTGTGAAGTGAAATTGTAACATACCCAATTTTTTGTTAGAAATACATTGCCCTTGGCTTTTGTGTCATGATACCTGACGTAATTTTATATCACACAAACAGCAGTTTGGTTTAAGGCAATTTTTTTACCAAATTCTCTTCTAGGACAACTGTTACTTTATATTTGGTTATATAATCACTGCTTTGCTAAGGTAAGTACTATGAATAAATTATAATTAAATTATTTTTTTTTAAAAAATTGAAAAATCAGACATTACATGTTAGATCAGTTGTACAGCTAGCCTGTTAAAAACAAGTTGGAGATGTACACTGAAATAAAACATATTTTTCTAAAATGGGTATGTTCTGGGAAAGAAATCACTGGACAACTTTTACCAGGCTTACTAAAATGATGTTATGACTAGGGTTGCAGTGTTGAAAATGAAGTTCTTTCTGTTTTGCAGTTAAAAGATCACAGCATAGTGTGCTGTGTGTGCAGTGATCACTCAGTAGCAATTCTACACCTTCAGAAGAGACTATGTCTCTTACATGCCAGAAAGCATCTGTTTCCTGTGAAGAAGATAAAATTTGACCCTGTTGAAAATCTGCTAATTGTTGGATGTGAAGACGATTCAGTTTATATTTGGGAAATTGAAACAGGTAATAACACAGAGGAGGGGTTTTGTTCACTTTCCTTAAGTTTTGTTTGTCTGTCATGTGGTGTTATGCAAATCTAATTTATAGAAGACCAAAGCAGAATCATAATCTGAGAAACCTTTTGAGTTAATTAATAATCAGTTAATAATGGAAGATAATTGCAAAGCTCACAACTGTGTAGTCAGGAAACCTAAGCTGAGTGTTTCAGGTTAAACTGTAGATTCCCAGGTGATTTGGGAGTTTAATACTGATTCACAAGCGTAATAAATGTAGTTATTTGAACTTTGACAGACGGAAGTATTAGAAGCTGTAGTACTATTAAACATTACAATACAGCGTTTCCATGGGATTCAGAGCCATGTGTCCTGCGGGAGGGGAAGTGTGCAATGAATCTAGAACCACTGAAATGCACAACATATTAATACTGTATGAAAACATAGTTCTACTAATGTAACACTGAAATCATCATTTACTTTACAAGTTATTGCAACACACTGTCTAGACTGCTTTGGACAAAAAAAATCCCTTGTTTTAAAGTACAAAATATCTGTGTTTAATGAATGACTTGGCAAAATGAGTACAGCATAAATTACAAGCCTGTTACGTTAGTAAGCTATTTAATATCATTAAGCTTAATTTGATGCCACTGCTCATGTATATTACATCTTCAGAAAGGGTGCAGGTAGTTGGAAGTGTGGTTTTTTAATTGCTATTTCTGTATCTTTTATTACTAGTATCAGCAACAATGAGAGCTTCAATCACCACCTCTCAAGGAATAGTTAGAACACAAGAAGGGATGCAGTTATTTGCTACATTAGCAATTAAGAAATTTGTTTTTGTTCTTCCTACGTGTTGGTAATTCAAAAATAACATCTAGGGTGAATACCTGGGAAAGCCTACTAAGATATACCGTAGTTGGTTTAATGTGAATTATATCTGTATTTCAGGAGTACGCAAGAGGTCATGGCATTGATCCTTGAAATTGGCCTGACCTAGATCAAGAGCTATGTAGATATTTCAGTGCCACTCAGGAAGACGAAGCATTGTTGAGATGTATGAGAGAGAGGTATACAGCATCACAGACAAAACTCTGCAGAAGCACAGCAGTCTTTCATTATGATTTTCATCCGTTAGCAAATGAACAGGCAGCCATGCATGGTACCACTTGCCTACACAGTTACCTGTGAGCGTGTTCCCTGACTCAGTTAAATAGGATAAAATTTAAGTGGTAGCCTTGTGCTTGCATTTCATTACAGAAATGGACATAAGTTAAAGTTTTTGTTGTTTCTATAGTCAGAATGTGTTTGGGTTTTCTTTAATTTTTCTTCCTGCTATGCAGTTAGCTTTGTGACTGAGGCTTTACCTCTTTAAGTGAAAGTCAGGGAGAACCTGATTTTGTGTCAGACTCATATGTCACTGTTTGTGGTTTAAAAAAATCTGAACAGTGTTACTGTACTAGAGTTAATGGACAACTGGGAAAACAGCCAGTCTGTTTATAATTTCCATGAATATTTTGATATTTACACTGTTGTAGAGTCAGCAATAATTCTGTTGTATTTGACAGATGACTCCGCAAAAGTTTAGGGGCTTCTAGTACCTATGACTGGCTTTCAGTTATACCAATTTAGCTCCAAAACTGTCCTTCTACCAGGTAATTAAGAGGATGACCTTTATTCCAAATAAATAGGCATTTCAGCATAGTTTATGCTGAAATGTGTTAAACACCAAGAGTGTAGTTGACTTCAAGTGGAATTTGCCTTAACTAACTTGAGACTTCTGTCTATACTTAAGACCTCTACCTATGAGATAGTAGTTCATGTTGGTTTTATAATGTGCAGAAGGAAGTAGGAATAAGTAAAAGTCTGTATCTTTCCCCCATTGACTACAATGGAATCAAGGGGTGGGGTGAGGGGGGGTGGAGGAAGGGGGGACAGCAAAGCTAATTGCTTGCTGCTATTGCAGCTCTAGAATAACATAAATTGAATCCCATCCTTTCAGTCCTTTGATTTACAGAACAAAGTAAAACAATTCTATTCTGGGTTTAAATGTTGCTGTTACACATGCATGTTGGTAGTGATATAGAGAACAATACTGGAGCCATGAACTAAATCCGTGTAGTTTAATGTATTTTGCCTAAATTTTAATGTATGGATACAGCAACTTTCCATTACAGTGGAATATCTTTCCATGACAATAAATATTGATCTAATAATACATTTGGAATATTAATATAACATGTGTGCAGGATAAGTTCCAAACTTATGTGTGCTAGAAGACAAACGTGAAAATCAATAACAAATTTTATTCTAATTAAACAGAATATTTCTTCCAATAGCCATTACTTTAAATCCACTTCAGTAAGGAAATTAGCTGTTATCTGTAGTGCTTTTACATTTTCCAAAGCAGTTAGTATCTTTGCTTTTTTAAAAAAGGTAAATATCACTATGATAAGATGTAGTCATAAAAGAATCAGTGGCTTTTTCTCTTGCTGTATACCGCATATGGCAGCATATCTACCAAGCCACATTCTATCTAAAATGTATCAAGAGTGAGGAAGGAATGGCAGACTTTAACAAACAACCTTCCTTGCTCAGAGGTAGTAGATTTATCAGAAGTAGATTTAGTCTTTCAGTTAGTACTAGTTTGTGAATTTGTTCCTTGAAGTTCATCGCGCTTGGAGAATGAATCTTCTACTAATATCCTGTTATTTTCTTTTGCCTTGCAAGTCTTGTTCTGTTTTATTGTTTTACAACATGGTTAGTGTGACTTAAAGAATAGATAACATCACTAAATAAAGCTTTTTTCTCAATTATCATAATAATACTCAGTCAACTTTACACTGACTGTATTGTCTTTTTCATACTCACCCAGGGAGTGCAAGTTTTGAGAACTTTCTTGCATGATGTTAGCCCCAGTGCAGAAAAAAATGGAAATGTATGCCTAAAGAGTGTTTCTGCTGAGGTCAGATCTCCTGTATGGTCAAAAATAAGTGTACGTTTACAATCCTTACTAGAAAAACAGCAATAAGTGACAGTTGGGATTTGTGTAGTTAACCATGTTTTTGGAAGATTGATTCAGAGGGCAAATGAAATAGTTTGAATAGAGAGTATGTAAGATCTTAAGGCAAAGGAATTGAGATGTGTTGAGACATTACTACACTTCAGTTTCAGAAGATGTAGTGGCCTAGTAGTCTTACAGGCTTTGTATCTGGGTATACTGGTGATTGTCTTACTATGTTGTTGTCCATGACACTGTCACTACTGTTATTGCTAATATGCTGGATTAGAATAAATTCAAGTACAGATACAGCTCACTTGCATTCTATAGTATGTCCAAAATGCAGAAAGCTGCCTCCTTTGATCCTTTTTCAGAGGACCACTAAGGGTGCTTTCACATGTTATTGTAGTAGTGCCATTAATTTTTCACTACTTGTTTAGAAGCTATTTTTAAAAATGGTTTGTGAGCTGTAAAAATCAAAGTCCAAAAAACATTTGTGTCACATTCCTAAGCCCTGAGCTTGGGGGATCTTGCATTTTACATAGAAAGGAACAACTATTTTTTTTTTTATAAAACAGTAATCCTAAAAATGACAGTGCTTTTTATAGAGATATTCTTAGAATGCTTTAGGTGTTATCTTAAAAAAACATATTTTAATGTATACAATGCACCAGAAACTTGCATAAAGGGCCTGCTACCTCAGTTCGGAGACTTTCTTTGCTATTCCTGCCTGTCTTTGCAAACTTAGCGTTATATTGATACTTACTTATAATTTTCTACATGTGTATAGCTTGGTTTTTTTTAATAGAGGTAAGTGAAAGACTGTAACTTTCAATCACTGTAATAAGATTGACTGACTCTCATGTGGGATGGATTCTGTATAGACCTCTCTTGCTTGAGCAAACAGAAAAGCTAATGGTACTTCAATTAAAGTTACAATTGTGGTGGGAACAAGACAACAGCGTTAACAGTGTGTTTCACACAATTGTAATGTTCAGCTTTGAGTCCATACTTTAAGACATGAAGATTTTATGAAACACCCAAGTGTTTACTGACTTTAACATGAATAATAAATGGTTTGAAACACTTTTGCTGAGGGAAAAAAAAAAAATCCCACCACCTGAAGGTATCTGTCAAGCATTTAAAAACTACACGGGTATCAGTAAACTAAACAGGCTTTTAATAAGATTGGCAGCCCCCATAAAATACACAATGTTTAACATGAGTCAAATCCAGCTGTGGTCACTTGTATTGCAAAAAAAAAAAAAAATCTTTATAAATATAGACAAGTTCAGAAATACTCTGAAAATATTTCTTGCAATGTTAATGTCACACTGAGTAATTTAACCTGTTAGATAAAACCTCTTCTGTTTGAGAAGCATCCTTGCTGCAGAGAAAATGAAATTACTCAGCATGTAGTCGTGTGTTCAAACCTTTGATCATATCGATGGTCAAACGGGCAGGAATGTTTTCAAACATTGCTTAAGGATAATTTCTACGTAGTTATATATGCGCCAATGTTTTTGTAATCGCTGCTAACTAATAAGTTTTCTAAACCTCTAGTAAACTCTGTGCAAGTATCACATGAGTTGCAGAACGTGTGGGGTTTTATTTTGGTTTGTTTGGTGTTTTGCTTTTTTTTTTAAGTAGACCCTTAGTATGTTTGATAACTTCTCTCATCTTGGAAAGAAATCAGTGATTAAACTGTTTAGAAAACTAAGGTTTAGATTTCATCAGGTGGCTGTGAGGGAATAAGTTGTACAGTTTTAATGAAACTCTTTGAACTGTATCAAAGTAAAATTGGTCATTTATTTACTATATATCACTATAGATTTATACAACAACAATTACACTCCTGTAACCATTTTGCCCTTGCAGAACTTAGTGTTTTACAGTCTCTTTTGATATCTCTTTCACTTTCCCTTTCTCTCCCTCATCTCTCCATCTTTCTGTCTTTTTCTCTTCAGGTCGTAGGTCAGAATTAGATCTGAGTTTGGCAAGTGTGGCCTGGCTGATAAATCCCATGGTTGCATTTCATATGCTGGAGGCTGTGGTGTAGGGGTCAAAGTCATAGAGGTCACTACCTCTTTCTTCTGTTTTGTTTGGGGTTTCTTTGTGAACTCCGCATATCCTAAAAATCTGGGCTGGTGCAAAACTTAGTTTTAGAGTCCTTCATAAGTCCATCTCATAAATCTTTTGTGAAACATACTACATGCATATTCTTTATATGCTTGGAAGCAAAAAAGCCTGGCTAATATGTATATATTTGCAGGAGTAAGATGGTGAATTGTGAAATGGTTTTGTTAGGAAGGGGCACCAGATTGATCTCTGCAGTTCATGTGAGTAGGGCAATGAATTTCATCTTTAACTGATAATAAACCGTAAATCCTCAAAAGTGCCAAATGGTCAAATTGTGGTTAGTGTTACTTGATAGAAGAGCCTAAAGAGTTGTTTTAGTGAATTCGTGTTAAACATTTAGGTATTAAAATCAAACTTTTGATAAAATTGCCATAATTTGTGTGAATGAAAACATTCAAGGCTTTTGGAGAGATGCAAGTTTTCCAGGAAGAGATGGTATGTGCCCAATTGTGTCATTTGTTTTTGTGGGTCTTTTCCAAGACACTCTGAAGTTTGAGTAAAATTTCTCATTTTTCACCTAACTTGTGCTTTAAAAATAAGTCCTGTCATTCAGTCAGCCTTGTACACACACAAATTCTACACATACTCAGTTCACACCCATAAAATATCTTTTCTTTCCTTCATTTTAGAATTACACAATATAATACTGTGAAGTAATTTGTTTAAATAACAGATTTGTCTTAAGTCAGGTACATCTGTGAACACACCCAGAGTATGGGCCCTAAAGTCTGCTTGGTTATACAAAAAACACTTTTGTCCATGCTCTTTCTAATATTAGGACAAATAGGTCTCATTTGATATTCCTAACAGTGATCTCTCAAACAGTTATATTGCACCTAATTTCATCATCCCTTGTGAAACTATAACGAATAGCCCTTACAAAACTATGGCTCAAATATTAAGTACACTAGGAGGAGTTAATTGAAGACTCTGAAAGGCTTGTATCTCCCCTGAAGGGAGCTTTTCATATTTGGAAAAAGGCTCTAATGATTTAGCTCTTCTGTCATGGTCTGACCTTCAACATTAATAGTCAGGGCAGACACCATGTGGGTTGAGATCTTGATTTCTCTCCCCCCTCCACCTTGATGCTCAAGAGAGGTATCCTTGGAGAAAGGGAGAACACATGGGGAGTGAGTTAACCCAGCTGTGCACTACTGAGCTGAGACAAGGTAACTTCTTGGGCCAAGAGCCATGTAACATTAAACAACACATTAACACTTAATGCAACATTAAACAATTTCCAGTTTAGACAATCTTTCTCTAAGAAAGCAGCTCTGTGAAGAAATTCAGGGGATGTTAAATGTAACATACATGATGCAAATAATAGCATGCAATAAGATGGAAGGTTGCCATTTTACTGTAGTTTCTCCGCACATCTTATGCTGTCACTTAAATCCCTTTCTAAAAGACAGAAGGGATGAGGAAACATTGGTTAGTGTATTTTGAAAATGTGAATGATTCAAAGTGTCATAAGCATGAATCTATATGCTTTGTGGATGTTTAGTGTTTTGAGATTTTTTTGTTTGTTTGTTCTAATTTGTCAGTCTTAAGTTAAAACTTAACTAGTATTTTGCCTTTTCTTTGGCATTTTGTATTTTCTACATGTGAGCTTCAGGTCAGTCTGTAGCTTGCACTTGAATAAAAGAAGAAAAGCAATGTCATCTTTTGCCCAATCTGCAGAAGCTAAGGATACGCTTTTATATTGAGAATAGTCAGGTGTCTTTACATTTGTGTGTATACATACACACACACATACTTTTATGTACTTTGTATACTAGGTGGGAAATGTATGGAATTTATGTATGTGTGTGTTTAAAAGGATGCATTTCATGTAGTTGATCTCCATTCTTATTCTATTATTAATAATGAAGCAATATATATTTTTAAAATACAGAGTGGAAATGAGAAGTTATTGACATGGTCAGGGTAGTCAGACAGAAAAGTTTGTATCGGGGGGGTTTTCATTGCAGGCATTAAGGGATGGATTCTTATCCTCATGCCATATTTCAGATGGTAATAAAGAAATAGACAGGAACTGTTCACACATCTTCTGTGTTCAGAGCTGGCCACTTCTGTTCAGCCCAGTTTAGCACATTTACTGTATCTTGACAATTCCTGTTACAGGGTTGTTGTCCTTTGCTGTTTAGAGTAGCTTAGATGGAGTCAAGGAGAAAACAGGGGAGTTTTAGTGTCCCTTCTTTCAGGGTGTTGTGTCTGCAGCAGAAATCCTGAGATGAGGACTGGCTTCATTGGACAACTGCTCTTTTTACCTACGCATGTAAACCTGCATTATATATGATATTCCAGTAGTTTTCTTTGTATTGTTCTTCATTTCTTTCTTTAGATGAAGGATATTCTGACAATAGTTTGCTAATGCTATTCTGAAGAAAGTAATGTACAGCAGTTGGACTACATGACAGAAATCTTACAAATGCAAAAATCATGGAGTGTCTGCTAAGACATTTTGCATGCTCCTGTATACAGTGCTGTTGTCACAGGGCTTCTCCATTGTTAATCTATTCTAATATGTACAATATGCATTTAAAGATTATTAGATTTTAATAAGCTGAGTTTTGTTTGATCTGTCCCATTTGTATTTGTTAGATAGCTTTTACTGTTGTCCTGATATTTTTTGGAAATATATATGCTTACTTAACACAATGTTTGTTCCATCTGTTTTGGGCCGTTTGATATTATAGTGTAGCACTAGCAGTTAGATGTTTTTCATGCTTGACCACTGTCTTGGAGCAGGGTGGTAGACTTGTAAAATTCAAGCATCTTCTAGTGAGGAGCATAAATTTCTGTTTGCCTGACTCTACCAGCGCAGAAGAAAGTGGGTGTGAGTTTGTTTTCAGGTGAAATAGGTATTTATGGAAAGGTATATCTTGACAGAAAGTAGTTAATATTACAGGTGATACTTGTTCTGAAAACTGAGGGTTTTGGTTTGGCTACTAGTAAAGAAAAGGATTTGTTCTTGACCACATGCTCTTTTTAAATAAAATCAATTCTGTAACCATTTTTCATTCACAGATCACTTATGCTGTAAAATTCAGCTGAGTTACTAGGTCACAACAGCACTGCAATATTGAGGATTTTTCAATACTTTAGCTGTGACAGCAGACAGAAAGCACTGGAGCCTGGTGATATGACAGGTCATGTGATGTCAGTGAAAACCTCGTCTTGAGGCAGGATAATATGCATGACCTCCCCAGTAAAAATACATCATTCAGTAAGAGCAGAACCTGGAGAACTGTGCGGACAGCGCTAACACCAAGAGACACAATTTGTAGTACTTGGTCCAGAAGAAGAATAAGATGTTGTAGCAGTCTCTAGCCAGTCACATCTGGTGGTCCAAAGCTGCTCAGGAGAGTGAAATACTCTACTCTTGTCTGTTCCTGAGACTTGGTTGCCATGGTCACAGCTTTAGAGAGATAAAGACTTTCTTTTCCCGTATTTTGTATGTTTAGTAGGGGGTCATAGCAGTGGTGTTGCTGCTACATAGAAAACCCTATCTTTTCCCTTTCATCCATTGTTATTTTATGCTCCCCTATCAAAAGCTTTTGGGCTCATTTGTGTTTAATAATTCCTAAGGTTAGAGAGGTGTCTTTATTTCTGTGCTCTTTCCTGTATTCCCACGTACAGGCTATGTCTTTTCTTGCTCTCTTTATTTTTATTTACCTTTAAAATCAGAGACAACATATTCCTAACAAATAACTGCTTCTGGAACAATAAGCACCATGCCCCAGTGTTCTTTTGACTGTTTGCAGGGGTTGGAATATCTTTGACACATACACAGGTTTCTCCATCCTTCCCCTCGACACCTCCCATTTGTTTCTCTTAAAGGTATATCCAGGAATCACAGAATACATACCTCTTCCTTTATTTTGTCTCTGCCACCTACTCACTCTGCACATGAGTGTTTTGGGCTCTTCAGAAATGTAAAGTACACTGAATAAAATAAATTCTTTGTTATACTTTCATGATCACCTGCCCTCTTCCATCACACTCATTTTCCTATGCGTTTTGTGCCCTTTTATTGACCCTCCAGATGTACACAGAAATCTGAACATGCATATACTTACATAGATCCATGATTAAGAAGTACATGCAAGCAAACATCTTTTTAAGAAAGGAACCATCTTTTAGAAGGTCCTACTTATAAGGGGTTTGAGATAGCTGTTATGAATGATATATTAAAGATTTAAAGATGGAACTCTTAGTTTTTGAAATTGATTTTATGATATAGGGTTCTGTTAGTAAGAACTAAGCTGCTTGTCCAGGACACTATTTTCTGTTAAATATTCCTGTGTATAAATGTGCTTTTAAAAAAAAAAAAAAAATCCTCTATGTGAGAGGCTGAGTCATATTTCTTGCATAGTATGAACCCAGAAGGGATTTTTTTCAGTTGATAAGAAATTAATTTTCTCTTCTCCAAACCACACATCCCAAATAGTATACTTGCTATGGCACGGTCCTGACACTGACACTTAGAGTTTGGTAGGTAGCAGAAGGGTTCAGCAACTCAACAACCTGTTCAGCTGTTTCACACTTTGCATCCATAAGTCTATAAAAGTAGAAGCACATTTGTCAGCAGTTGAAAATAAGATATATATTTTTATATGTTTTACATACACATATGCATATCAATTTGTGTTCATATACATCAAGGCTACCTGTTTACTCCATTCAGGCCATGGTCTTCAAAGGTGAAATGCTGCTGTTCCCATCTGTAACTTCTACCTTTTCTTCTGTTCTGTTTCTTTCAACTAAAATTTTTTCCTTCAATCAGAAGTTGAAAACTTGTGAAGCTGTTCCCAGGGAGGAAACTGATGTATGGAAAGTAATGCAGGTCTTAAATACACTTTCGTTTTTATTCCTGTGTGTATATACTCATATAAGAGGATAAAGTCAGGCAACTCATCTTGGTTTTTGTTGGAAACATGGTTTTATCCTCTTTTGCCATTGTGGTGTTTTTGCCTTAATTAAATGATTGTATTCTATTACCTATCTATGAGACTATTCCACAGAATAGCCTGGCTCTTAGGGACGGCTGTTTGTGAAGCACTTATAGATGCATCTGGAGATAACAAAATCTGATTTGTTTAATACCATGCTCCCAAAATTCTTGGATTTATTAAAAATTTATTGTAATCTCTGCCTTAGTTCCTTGCCCATAAAAATAACATGATACCCTGTAATTTCATGGTGATATTATGATAATAGTCTTTCTGGAACACTTGAGTACTTTAGTAATGAATTGCACAGACAAAAGGGATACAGAAAACAAGGATGGATACATGCATGTGCATACATATAAATATTCCCTGCATAGTGGGCTTGCCACAGAAGGTAGGAGAGAAAGCTTAGTCTTTCACACTGAACGGTAAGGGAGAGCAACTACTTCCTTGGTGACTTTTGTTCATCTTTTGCTCTGAATGATGCAGGGAGTTCTGGGGGGAAACAGGACATGCCTGTGGCTTGAAAGGCTACATTGCATATATAAAGATCCCAAAATAGTATTAGCTGAGCAATGGTATTATTTCCAAACTTCCTAACTTTATAAACACTGTAATACTTTTAAGAATATGTGTTTACTTGCATGACTATATAAAGTTGTGTAATCTTTCCTTGTAGGCATCTATTAGTATAGTTTTTGTGTTCCTGAAATTTTGAAATGTTGCAGTGTTGGGAGCTTTGTAGCCAGTGTTGTTTTGAAGTGTTTGTAGACAGTGTAACTGTAAAGATCTTTCGGCAACTTGCTTTCCTTCCAGTAAATACTCAGTTTTGTAATGATCCCTGGCACTGGCAGCAAGTCCTGGGGAGCGTTGAAGAAAATGACATTAAAAACAACTGGGGCTGATACTTATTTTTTCAGTGTGATATTATAGTAATCCATGGTATTTAGTTGCTTTTGTAGGGGACAAAGAATGTGTCACATTACTTTCTTCCAGTCCGAATTCAAAGACTCTTGGCCATGCAAGCAACAGAGGTGATACTGCAGTGAACACAAATGGATGAGTTTCAGAGAAATAATTTCAGATGAAGAGATTTTATACACACATGCACACAAACACTTATCGTATTAGATCCCTCAATCCCAGTCCAATATTTTTAGCAGGTGTTACTGATAGAACTTCGATGTTACACTTTTTTTATGGTAGCAGTGAAAAGGAAAATTCATGTTGTATTACTTGAGGCTACAAAGAATTCAAACTTAAGGGGGAAAAAAACATTTCAAGTTACAGCAGATATTTAATACTTTTTAAATCCTTCACGTATCTTATCTCTGATATTTATAGGAAACATGCCATTTCAGCAATTTCTTATGAGTTTAATTCCTGCAGGAAATATGTAGTATATAATAGGAGCTCATTTCAAATATGTTTAAGCTCAGTTTAGATATCTTTAATGTTAGTTATATATTAAGTACTGGTACTAAAATTAGTATTAAATAAAATTATTACTAAAATTATATAATTGGGTATAATAACTAAAGAAGTTGGGTTGTCTAGACCCACACAATTGATGAAATAGTCTCTGAAACATTGTGTTTCTGACTACTAAGCTATATGTAATGCGTATATTCAGGTATTTAAAAAGTGTCAGAGGTAAAGAAGGCGTTTAGGAATGGAAGGAAAAAAAGGAGCTTTCTCTTGCTATTTGTAGTCTAGAACACTAGAGGACAGCACTAAAATATTACATAAACGTATTATTGTTTACACTGTTAATGATATAGGTTATCATTACCTATGAGGGTTTTGTGAGAAGAAAACAAATGACACTTCTGAACAGTTAGGGCAAGTGGTATTCTTTTGAATTTTCTTTGCTCCTTTTGAAAATATGTCTGACTTCACACATTATACTCCTGTGGTTTGAATACAAGGTATTTGTTGCAGTGATTTCTTTAGAAATTAAGCTTTATTTTTTTTAACATAGCAATGTTGTAGAACAGACTCTTGCGTAAAATTTCAATTTTAAGGTCCAGAAATGAGGAATTAGTTGGCTCATCTGTAAATGTTTTGTGAATTATCTGCTCACATGAAATATACTATGTTAATAATACGATACTTTGCTAAAGTATGAAATAGTGTAGTCCTTTGAAAAAGTTACTGTTTTTGTTGTGTTTCTCTAGGCACGCTGGAAAGACATGAAACAGGTGAAACAGCAAAAGCAATTCTTACTTCCATTGAAGATTCAGAATACTTAGTGACAGATGCTCTACTTCCTGTGTCTCAAGAGTCAAAAAGAAATAAAAATACTGGATACAAACCCTCTAGCTCTTATAAGCATGGCATGGTCTCTTACAATCTTACTCATACAGAAAAATCTTCAGATAAGGTAAGAATGAAGAGTAGAGTGTTTTTCAAGAGTTGTGATCCAGATTCTTTATAAATTCACCTTCACTGATGTGTAGTCGTGTATAAGTGGCACGGAGGCTTGGTTTTAAGTTTATAAATTCTTGTTCCGACTGGCTCAGTTTTTATGCCTTCAACCCCATTTCATAGAGGAAATGGGGAAGATAGGGGGAATGCTTTATGCAAGGTCACCAGTAGATCATTGCGGAAGGATTTTCTCAGGGACTTAGCACCCATAGTTAGACCCTATTTCCTTATGCCTCTGGCTCATGACTGCACTTACTAGCAGTACCCTCAGAACAATTGAACTCACCCGTTTGGATGTCTGTGTCTTGAGTAAAAGCACATCATGGCACAATGCTAATTGCTTTTCCGTTACTGCTTTTCTACGAAACCACAGATTCCAGTTGTCATTCAATGCTGGGTTTTGTTGGGTGTTTGTTTTCTGTTAACATCATCGCAGAATGAAGTGTAAGTGTGTTACATTTATATTAGTGTGATTAAATTTGGCACCTTAGAGGTTAAAAAGAGAAGGGCAATGTTTCTTGTGAGATACTGGGCTGCAGATAAACATGATGGTCTTCAGGAGAGATTTGGCTAGGCACCGTACTTAGCTTTAACCAGCAATATTTTTTACAGAAGTGGTTAAACCAAATAATTGTGACTGATGGAAAAGATGGGCTCTTTCTTTTTATTTTGAAAAAATAATAGAAGGAAATACCATAATGAAATTTGTGGTAATGTGCTGTTAAAGCTGAGAAAATTAGTACAGAGACACCATATAATGAGAAGCAAGGTTGTTTGTGGCCTAAATATATCTATATTTTTATTAGTTATTTGTAGATATTTAAAAAGCCTGAATGTAAAACCAATTACTAAAACTATCTCAAATTTAATACAATCTCGAATTCAATGCGGTAGGTATTACCTTATTCAGGTTGGAAGATAACGGTAGATACATTTTTCTGAAAATCTTGCTTGTGAATCAGGAGTGAATATATTCACTAAGCTCCTGATATGAGTGTATCTTAAGAATAGAGCCTCAATGTTGGTTGTGTTTGCCACTTTTTAAGTAATGGGTTTGGGGAATTCCATTCTCTGCAATAAACAGAGGAAGTCATGTCTCCTATTCCTCAACCCTGAATATAGATAAAAAATATCTTCACACAATGATGGGGAAGATGAAAAATGCTTTCCCTCATTTCACATGTGGAAGCAGCCTTCAGAATGGTCTCTGGCCTTTTTCTGGCTTTATTATTTTAAATGAAATATTGGGTATTCCAAAGTTCTCTCTGATAAAGTACAGCTTAATCCAAATCCTCATTATTGAATTTTCTTTTCTGCTCTTTACTGTACCTACAAATTTACATGTAACTTTGAGTTTATAATTATTTTTGTTTAACTCTTAATATTTATCGTTGACCTTTTACTAACCTTAGTCTGATTTCTCAAGTTCTTTTTGATCCCTTTTTCTGAAAAGTCTTATTAGAGCGTAATCCTGCTGAGCATGTTGCAGGGCAGATGGTGCACTAGTTGGCCATTGACACAGAATCTGATCTCGCTGTTAGTTTATTAAAAGGAATAGTTTCTTCTTGCCTTTTGAAGGAGGAACAATAGAAAAAGTTACAGTAGTTGTGCTTGAAGTGTAGTTTTGGTCATACCTATTAAACTGAAAATTGCATGGATTTAGCAAAGTGGCTGGAAAGAAAATGTGTTGCTTGTGGAATAAGGGAAAATAGGTTTTGGTAAATTTTTCAGTGTGTAGTTTAACAAACCTTGGGGTTTATCATGATTTTAAATTAGAAATAATATCACAATAGGTGGCAGTGGAGTTGTAATAATAATTTGTAGCGCTTGATCAGGCATACATCTCAGCTGCTTGGATTTCTCAATAAAATATTCCATTTTCTTGCCTAAGCTTTGTTCATTAATTATCTTGTCCCAATGGAAACTTTTCATTGAAAGAATATTACTGGTGTCTCTTAGACTTCCCTGTGACTGTCAAAATACATTTGGTGTGGTTTTTTCATTTTGCCTTCTTTCTGTTAGTACAGTATATGTTATGTTAGTCTGATTTTCTAACAAATGAAGTTCTATACTTCAGAAACCAGTTCTTATTCATCAAAAATCTGTCACCCATTACATCCAATGCTTCTTCCCACCTACATCCCAACTAGAACAGGTTTTGTAGATTGGTGTGGGAGATACTGGAGGCTAAATGTATAGGGTGTAGCTGAACCTGGGAAGAATATAACAATGGAGGTCCCCTTAATGCTATTCCAGAAGCCCAATGTGGGCTACACAAAAGGAGCATGGAGCTCTGTGGCTGCTTTCAACCTGTTTTTGTTTTTGCTGAAATGAATGCTTGTTACGAAGTCTGCTGTTTTTCTTAGTTCTTATACAGGAAACTTTTTTTTTAGGTTTTTGAAAAAGTGCTGTATTGATTCTTTTGAGTCAATGTATTTTAGCATCTTGAAATACTCTCCTGAAGTCCAGATCCCATGAAATAAGTGAGAGTTCTGTGGATATTAGTTCAATATTTTATATTGTATTAATAAGCATATAATAACCACACAGATGAAACTATTGTGAAACTTTCAGATTATCAAAAGGTTTTAATATTTATTTGCACAATGAGTATTTCTTTATCAATTTCCTTATTTGGCAAATATTAGAAATTTAACAACACACTAAATTGTTAATAGCATTTATATTAAAAAAAATTAATGCAGTCAATTTTAGCTTCTTACTTAAGAATTCAACTTCAGAAGATTTATGTAACAGGAAAAAATGAGAGGTAGCTATTCAGTCCTGTTGGTATTACACTCATGAGTGATCATTATTTTGTACAATGAGATGATCTACATGAAGATCACAAGTAAGAGTTAGCATTTTTTCTTAATATTTATTATGTTGTTTTATCATTAATATTATATTTAAGACAAAGTAACTCTTTACTCCATCCTAAGGAGAAGGAAGAAAGATATCCTCACATAGCAGTCCAGCTTCAAAGGCTTTCTTTCAAAACATTTGTCATCATGTAAATCACAGATACAAAAGCAGAATGCTTTGATTTCATGGTGTTTTGACCATTTTAATTCTTTTATTGTGCTGCACGTGCCAGTGGGAGTACCAATAACAGATGAGTGTGACAAATGCAGTTAACACAAGATCCATATTAATGTTGTCAAATCCCCTTGATATATTTAAACAGATTTTAATTATTTTCAATGTCGAAAGACCCAAAATATATAGCTTAATAGTTCTTCAAGAAAGCTTTACTTAATATGTGAATGTAAAACCTCTCATAAAAATGAAACTTTTATATTGGCCTTAGTCATTGACATAGGGTATTCATCAAGTCAGCAATTTGTGTGGCAAAGTGCCATTTGAATAGTGTATTGTTAGAATACTTATGGTCCACTTGACAAGGGCTCTTGCTGTAAATAGTGCAATTTGACTCCAGCTGTTAAAGAGTGGCTTTGACAGCAGCCAAATAGAATGGAGATGCTTTACTGCACCGCAGAAAAATCAATATTGGGTTCTTGTTCATAGTAACCTGTTTTTTCTTTTTTTTGCAGATTTATACACGACTATCTAGAGTTCATTTGTGGAAGTTTAAATATTATTTTAAAAAGTGGGTCTGTTTTATTTTCAGATTAATGTTGGTGATGCTTGTGTTTAGTAAAAAAGAAGAAAAGACAGTACTTTGTGGATATACATAAACAATGTGGTAATGCAGCATTATTTCAACTCTCAGCTTATAGGGATGGATATTAGGATGTGGGTGCATAAGTTATGTAACTAATAACAAAAAATGGTCTTTTCTTTCTCTCTGCATTTTTTTCCTTTTTGTAGTGCTCCTGTAGCATCCCTGTCAATTTTCTAAGCATAGGGTTTTTTAAAGCAGATTTCTTTGTTGCTCTCCCTGTAACAACCCCCACAGATGTTGACAATCTGTAGTGCCATTGTAGATTTTCCTGAAGCATAGTCTTGCTGGTGCTGAACAGTTTTCCAGCAGTATTCAGTGACACAAGGTTGCTATGATACCTGGCCAGTAGCAATAGGTATTGAATCACTGGTCTTAATTACAATAGACTACACACTAGATTGTGTGCTCATGGTGTCTATATGAAACTAGCTCTCATTATTCCTTTAAGTCTTAGTTATGTTTGAAAATTGGAGCTGTGTGAAAAGCTGTTTTTAAAAAAAAAAAAATTTAAAATGCTTCATTGTGTCATATGAAGATTTCATTGATGCACCTAAAAAGCTGAGTACGTCTGGGAATTGTTTTCCTGATGTTACAGAAACCTTTCATGTTAGAAAGTTTCCTGGCTTTTCAGATTAAATAATTTGGATATAAATTTGTGTTTATCATGTACTGATATTTCCAGTGATTTCAGTAATGTAATGAGAGCTTCTTCTGGGTACAAATATTGGAGGAAGAGCAGCTTCTAAAATTTGTGCAATAATTGCTAAACCTTGGACTGCTGAATTATACTACTGAAGATCTAGACCAGAAAAGAAAATTTTTACTGTGTGTATAAGACAAATAAGACAGAAGGGAGGGAGAAGGTATTTTTCTTTATACAAACTTTTCTAGGACAGTCAGGTATATTTGTTGCTTGATATATTAACTTGACAACTAGATAATAACAAAAATTACTCTTCTTTGAGCATTAATGTATGGGGCAGAAAGTGGAGTGAGAATATCTAAATACAGGTTTACACAGGATCTGTAAAAATTCATTTTGATTTATGCAGTTACTAGAAATAATTATGACCAGAGTAGTTAAGTTACTATAAGACTTGTAAGTGCATTTTGAATCTTTTAAATTGGCATATCTAGTATGGTTTAAAGAACTTATTGTTCACTTCTGTAGTAGCATACATATTCTGCTCTAAACAAAACATGCAAAGGCAAGATTCTTCTGAAACACAGGTATTTTCTTAGTAGGAAAGCCAGAGTTTGTCTTTTTACAGTTGTTTAAAACAAGAAACAAAAATGTACAGAAACTATAAATAATAAAAGAAATATCTACTCTGTTATGTTGCTGCACAGAGTAAGTAAAAGACAAATGAAGACTGTAGGACAATAGCAGTTATTTGTTTTAGTATAGTAAACGATGCAATTTAAAAATAAAATTGTTATTGGAAGCCTGGAAAATCACTACTAGCTAAATCATACTGATGGAGAAATTGATAGAAAAATGGAAATAAGTTACAAGCACAATTGCCAAATAATACTTATCAACTACAAAATCAGGAGTGGTACCATAAACAATGGTACGTTAGACATGGATTCTTTTTATTTCTTTCCTTTTGTAATATTTAGGGTAGGGTTCATGAGGATTTACAGATCTTGATCATTTATATGAAGTGGATTATTAAGAACAAAGCAAAACAGAAAGTAGTAGAACACTTCTCCTTAAAGTTGTTAAACTTTTATGATGTTGCTGCCAGGGTATTTCTGTTTTTTTTTTACTGGTGTTCAGAAGCTATATATTAAGTGTAACAGGAAAATGAGCGAAGAAACAGAGGGGGGGGCTGTATATATTTATTACACCCCTCACCCCCCCACCCCCCTATAATTCAGATGCAAAGCATTTTAGTACTACATTTCCTGCGAAATTTCATGATTAAGTATTTTCTCAAGGGACCAAGGTAGCAACATAACTACAGTGACATTATAACTTTAGACTTATGAGATTAAGTTGTTACTAGTTAAAAGGCATCATGGTTCTGAGAGATTTTGATAGCTTGGATCATGTGTCAACTTTGCTGAAAGTTGCTGCAGTTTTCTGATTTGGTCCAACAAGTCAAGAATTGTTGATTTGGTTTTTCTTTCCATTGATTACCTTAAAGCAAAATGAGAGCAAAGAGCTGCCATTGTGACATTGCAGGACACTTTACTCTTGCAGATGTGTATAGTAAGTAACACAGGCTGACAGAAATCTGAGAATAAGCCTTACCTATTTATTTCAACACTTTGGACACTGTTTCTATATGCTTCTACAAAGTGGTGTTTTTCTCTGTTATACTGCAGGTGATTAACTTAACGTTTTTGGTTTCCCTGCCTGGACAACTAATTGGACCGTGTGCTAAAGATAAAGAACGTGCTACAGTCCCCTACTAGAAATAATTCTAAGGTCAATATCACTAGTTCTTGCGAAGTATTTCATATCAGAAGGACCATTTATTGAAGCTAACCTAGTTGTTGCTGTTGTCTTCATCTTCTCCCATACCTCAGCTGCCATGCTGCAATTGCCTTCTCTGTCCCTTAGAAACTGTAGCAAAGTTTGTAGTTTGGTTTTTAGAGACATATCATTGTGAATAGACACATACAGTTTCTGTTCTACTGAAGTGCTGTTCGTGATATCATATTCTCCACTTATGATTGTTCTTTTTAGTTCTGGGTATGGAGTCATATGCAGTTTGAATTTTCCTATCTTACATTTTACCTTTACTACTTTCTAGTCCTTAAGATGCAATTTCTTTTGTAGATCAGCCTAATTGATTTTCCTTTTAAGTGCCCTACCTGCTTCTAAGAATTCTAAAATAAATTACATCGTCTTTGTTATAACCTTTATATTTTCATGTTGTCCAGTGATGTTCTTGAGAATTCTTCACCATCCATGACAGGAGGATAGTGGAATCTTTATACTTCTGATAATAATATTTTCTATTCTAAACATTAAGTTCATGTGCTCTAATAGTTTGATTGGTATTATTTTAGTGAAGAAAAGTTATCAACAGGAATTCAGATCTGTGACACTTTCCTTGGCTTCCAACTCATACATTCATTAAAAAAAAAAGCAGTGGCTTCTTCAGAAATACAGTGACATGGTAAATGTAATTATAGAACTAGGACTTGCAACACCAAACCTTACTCTGCAAAAGAAAGACTTGCTATGTGCAAGCTTCCTTCTGGTAACTAATTGAATCTGTCTCAGTTAAATTGCAGAAATAAAATACTAAGCTAAACTGTGGTTCAATTTAAAGCAAAGCCACAGCACTGGTTACACTTCCATTCTCTTTAGTTGTTTTTCTGCATACTAATACTCAAACCTTTATTTGTTCTGGTGGTCAGATTTGGTTCTTTCAATACTTACAAGAAAGGGTGAATGAGCCAACTCGTTATCTGAGAACATTTGTTTGTTTGCAAATACTGTCCTCTTGGAAGCCTCTGCAGTTTTACTGCCTTCAGTAAGATTGAACAGCTCTCAGGGAAAGAACAGTATGATATCTATGGGTACAGAGACTTAGCTGCTGTCCTGGTATATCTTATATGATATAGGATCTGAAGAAACTCCAGCTTGCCTATTCCTGAGTTGCCAAGAATGTCTTTTTCTAGTGTAGACAGGATTTTAATATTTAAGAATTTAATCCCATGATTTTTTTTTGTTCTTTAATAGAAAGTCACTTGCTTAGTGACTTTTATCTAGTACTTTTTACATAGATAAATTTTATGGGTGGGACTCTTATAATCCAATATGGACATGCACTATCAAAGCAGCCCAGGGCAAATATGTTATTTCAGTTGAGTCAGCACCCAGCCATGTGTTGGTAACTTAATTTTTAAGTACATCAATCCTGCTTAAGACAAAGCAACATTCTCATGCTTTTACCCTCCTTCTAAGGTCGTGTTGGCAGTATTTCTATGTTCAGCATCATTGTCACAGATACTTGAATGTTCATTCATCCAGTAAACTATTCAATATAATAATTCTTGGATCCATGAGTCAGTAGTCTTTGTTTTGTGGATTGCTGTAGTGTTGTTTGTCCAGTTGATGATCTAGGAAACATGGAAGATGTTCCATCTCATGGCTTTTCTTCCCCAGTGCTGAGTAAGACTGACAATGTTTTGGCTACCACTCGTCACTGAGCCCAATATATTTCTAAAGATACGGTTAGGGAATTTACTTCTACATTCAAGATAAGTTAATATATTAAGATATAGAAAGAGTATTTGACTATTGAGTATATAAATTAATAAGACTTCATTTAAAAATGCCTTACCCTTCCCTTCCATCCAAACTTTTCAGGGTGCAGAGATTATCCATGTCAAATACAGATCTTATTTTGAGATGAGTAGTTCTCCAGTTCATTTTTATATTCTTCCTATAATAAAAATGTTAGAAGAGATTTTGTCAAAGGTGTTGTGTTTAGAATTGCCTTTCTGATAGGGAATGCCCAGAGCATGTGTATTATAGCCGTATGAATTCTAGAGCAACGCAAAAGTTGTCTGTATGAAGTTGTCTATCACATCTATTTCATCAAATATTTTCCTGAAAAACCACATGTAGACTTATTTCCTGCTGCTGAAACCTAATGTGAAGAATATTTGGTATATTAGCTTTACTTACCAGTTATTCTTTGGTATTGTGTTATGATTTGTCTGCAGGATCACTCTTCTATGTACACTTGCATTAAATCCAATGAAAAATTTAAGTTCAGTATTTGTGATGGAGAGGCAGACTGTGGACATGAAAACAAAATATGAGAAACATCTGATTTTCATACCAAGTCTCTACATTGAGCAGTAGATTTGTTAGCAATTCTCCCTGAACAATTAAAAATTTGTTGTGCCCAGTAGATCCATCTGGCCAGCAATCTGCCTGACGGTAGTCTTCCATACATGATAAAAAGGGGAGTTTATCCATTACTTAGTCTATTCAGCACACAGCTTGAGCTTGAAGACTCCTTAGCTTAATTACTTACATTGTGCCACAGACTCCCCAGGAGTGATGCCACAATTACTGTTCAAAGTGCTGTGAAGATAGTAACATTCTCCACTGGGATTGAGGGGGGGGAAGATTATAGCGTTGGCAGGAAAGAGGTTGACTCTGCTCTCTGCTTATGTCGCAGTTAAACTGATGGACAAATGGTGATGTAAGCTCAAAAAAATTGTAGCCTTTTCTGTGTGGGAGATGGCTTCTTAGGGGGATCTAGGCATCCTCAGTAATATGACCAGACTTCTTGTAATGAATAATATAATAAAAGTAATGTCAGGCAAGTTCAAAGCAGTTTCTTTAAAGTAGTTCATATGGGAAAATTGATCATGAACTGACACCTTTGTTTGGGACTACATTGTCCAAATGATGAAGCCTCAGGTCAAGCATAGATTGCATGTGAAAGCAAACTGGGGCACCACTATTGACTCTGGGCTTTTTACACTTTGTTCTTTATATGTGACTACTGAGGTTTAAAAAGGGTAAATGAATAATAAAAAAAAAAAGTTCTGAATGCTCCCCTCAGCATCCCATCCTCTGTCCTATGCCTATGACTAAGTGAAGTGTCTGAAGGTAAGGATTTGAATGACCTTGGTATAGTAATACCTTTACTCTATGCGATCCTCACCCTGTGCATAAGGCCAGTGTTGCTTTGGAGAGAGTAGGCCTGGCCTGTCTGCCCACTTTGGGAGGCTATGGATGTTTTTAGTGACAGAAACTGTTCACGTGCTCCCTAAGTTCAAAGCTCCAGGAGGTGGGCAGGGTTAGACCTGTGTGGATTGTTGATTGGAGCTATATTGGATTAGAAGATGTATATGGTCTTTATGTGGAGATGCAAGTGTAGCTGATAATTTGTATCCTTTCTTCCTGTGCAGGTTCTTTTAGAGATGGTGTATGCTTAAAGCTATTTTAATTATATACCTGCTGTTTGTAACTATTTTTAACTAAGTGCAACTTTGCACGTATCCTAGATTGTTCATTCTTTCAGATGAGCAAGAAAATAAGACAGTGTATTTGCAAATGACAATAGATTCAGTGTTAGTAGGACTGTTTTGAATTGCTGTTTGAATTGGGATGATACTAGAATGAAGGACTAAAAAATGTTTAGGGGAAGTATTTTTATGAAATGTCAATGGCATCCTGCAGAAAGATGCAGATCAGAATTTTACCTCTTGGGAACATATTCTTCTGAAAACCAAGCCAAGCTTTAAAAAAAAAAAAGTGTCCCATAGTTTTACCCAATTTAAGATATTTTCAACACTAAATCTAGTTAAGCCGGTATAACATTTGTTACTTAAGGTTAGGAACTTAACAAGACAGGTTTTCTGATGTGATTTAGCTCAAAAGACCATTCAATGTTATTGTTGAACAGTAGATTATTTTTCAGTTACAAATACATAAATATGATTGCAAGGCCACATTTGTATCTCATTAGTACGAGTTCTTCAAGCATTGCCTGGAGAATTTGAAGCTTTCTCGTATGTATATTATGACTAAAATTTTGGTGCAGTAATTTAAAGAGTAAGGGCTTTTAGGAAACTTAAGATAGGGAAACTCAAAATGAAGGTCCAAGCCTTCTCTGCTCAGTAGTATCCAACTGTTTAGTATTGTGCCACTGAACGATCTGTTTGATCATGTGCTGAATGCTGCTCTGACTGTCATGTGAAAGGCTATATTGAATTTTCTTCTTGCTTGTCATTTAATAATTAAAGTAATTAAATTAGACTTTCTGAATTCAGAATTGACTTTGTACTACCTAGACATGTAAGTTATATCAACTTTTTAGTTTCATCTGTAGAAACTACAACAAAAAATACAATTTCCTAGTAGATAAAGAGGTGTTGTGTTCAAGGTATAGGTTTAAGATGTGCTGTTGGAAATCTGAGATTTCTGTGGAACTTGCTAACAATATTTTATGCTCATAAACCAGTTTGAACCCTCAAACACAATTTCATTTATCTTTATATTCTAAGCTTTATAGAGTCTGCAAAAGTGTCCATCTGTTCGGCTGAGATTGCTTCAAATAGTGAGTGGTCAGAGAGACTTAGCTGATAAAGGTCAAAGGAGCCTCTTGACCCTGTGATACTTGCCAAAGCAATTGGAGCATAGGGACTGATATACAGTTAGATAAAGCTTGCTAACGCGATCTCCACTTTAATTGGTAATGATAGCAGGAATACACAGTAAAGTCATTGCTGAAAGAAAACAAAAAGTATCCAATATAGTAATTTATTACCAGTCAGTGGGTTTCACGCACTAGGTTGTTTTACCCCTGCAGTGGTCAGAGAAAGCAAAAAGGTACTCTAACACTTAACTGAAAATGGATGCCCTGCTGCTATCAGAGATGCATGGTGGTCAAATGATTGCCTGTGCCATTAGCTTGGTAATGTTTTCTCTATTGTAAACTCAGCTCCCCATGTTCTTCCTGTGCATCAGCTGCAGATTGAAGGCTTTCTCGTTTGTCTTCTATTTGTGCTGCCAATCATCAAGCTGCTGTCCACCAAGCACATTTCAAGGAGGCAATTTTTTTTTCACTACTATCGACTACCATCTTTAGCAACTGAGGGCTCAGAGGATTTAGAAATGAATTTAATGCTTTAATTTACACTGTGCCAGCCATTTTGTGCATTGTTTATGTATTTGTTTTCTGAGACAGTTCCACGAGACGATTACGGGTTTCCTGTTTTGCAAAACTGTGTGAGAGACAGCACCTGCAAACATGTCCCCAAAACAGAATTCTTTCTCATGTGTATTATATGTAATACTACTATTTTCTTTAAAAATGTTAAAGAGAAAAATGTCTATGCAGGTAAAGACATTCACTAAGCTATTTTGTGTTTTTAAAAAACAAAACCAAAAAAAAATGCAAACCCAAAACAAACTAAAGCAAACACACTTACTGCTTCCTGCCATCAAGGATAAAGCATCATGATGAAGAATAGAATAGAGCTGTCATTAACAATATACTTTAATGTTTAGGACCCCTAGATGTGGTAGCCATGCTTCAGCTAAAACACTTCTTCCAGCTCCATGAAGTACAAAAGCAAGGCAGGTAGTTACACAGCAACTTTTACAAGCAGCTGTGTAACATGCTTAGGTTTTGTCAGCCTAGAGCCGGACCAATGATGAGATGTGGTTCTGAACTTCTGTTGACATCCCAGTGACTGACATGATCAAGACACAAAATATTCTTAGCCCTCAATACGTTTTGGTTGGCAAATTCTACTGCCCCACCCTCCTCTTTCGTTTCTGTAACTGAGGTTCTTCACATTTTAGTTTTTAAAAAAATAATCCCACTTATTGTTAATGTTATTGATTGCCACAGAGGTAATGAACAGTAAGTGGTTCAAACATGTAAATGCTCTTTAAAGTTTCTGTTGTCTTTGCAGTGTAATTAAAGGTCAGACTACAGCAAAGACAGATGACAAAACTACATGTTAATTTAATAGAAATAAGCATATTGGTATTGTATTCTCAAACTTTGTTGTGATATTTCAGAAATTATCATATCAAGAGACTTAAGGACCATAAGGTGCAGTGGTTTTAATGATTCCATATTGGGTTTTGCTTAAAAATACTTGTTTGAAAGGGTGAAGTACATGTACTTTGTTCACAGGATGTCTTCATTCAGTGCACGTGAGCAGACAGTGATGGTATTTTCCTGATTAAATTAGCAGATTTGTTTACAGTAAGTATATTTAATAATGAACTAATTACTCTTTAAAAGAGGAAGCCTTGCTTATCTGACAGACTTTTATCATGTACTTAATGCGCTGTTGTATTGGGCCTGTATTAAAAGCCTGTAGTCTAATGACTGTCAAAACAGCAAAGTATAAATCTGCTAAAAAACTGACAAATAAGAGATAAAAGAGAGAAAAAATCCTACACCCCAAAAAAATCAGAAGCAGTACAACTTCTGTTAATGAAAGAATCTTTCCATTTCCTTTGATGATACTTCAATAAAGCTTATCCCTCCCCACCAATCTAACTAAAATTTCACCTACAAATAAGTTGTTCAGTTTCTGTCTAATATTTTCTTGAGCCTTTGCAGACGGCAAGTAGTGGATAAAGGAGGGGACTGGCCTTTTTTCTGGCTTGTTTAATTGTTAATGGATCAAAACATACTCTCTCACAAGAAAAAGCTCAAAGGAACGCAGTTAAACCCCTTCAATGTTACGTAATTTAGAAAAACTGATTACAATCAGCAGAATAGCTCACATTGATGCTTTGTACGCAGTATGATTCGTTCTGCAGTCACTGGGAACTTTGGGGAGAATTTTATTTTCTTTTAGTTACTTTTATCCTGTTATGTTTGGGATAAAGTGAGAGCACAATGGATAAAGAAGGCCAAAAGTCTGTAAGAAAAGAGCCATGTTTCATATTTCAGGACTTATTTTACGTAGAAGCTGATAGTACCCACACTCTGAAACCTGAGAAATTTCTTTTAAGTGGTATCAAAGTGATGTCTAAGTATATTTTGAGTCTGGTTTGCCTTCTAAAAATCTACCATGTGATTTTGCCACTTTATTTCCTTTATGTAAAATGAACGTCAAGACTATTCTTGTCAAATCTGTTTTTAGCACAAAACCCACAATAGAATGCATCTGGTAAAGAAAGCTGGTGTGTAGAGAATGTCCATATATATATATATGAGCAGGTGAAACAGTATGGGAATGGGAATCCCTGCCAACTAATGGAAGTGTGTATTTTAAGTGGAATAGTGTTCCTAGAACAAGTTGGATCCCAGTGGAAAAAGGCCTTTAGAGATGAGAAGGCAACGAGGTAAAATAACACTTGAATTGTACTTCCCATGAAATTTTTATGTGGTATGTCTGTCTTAAACCTGTTAAAGATAATGGCATGTATTGATGTATTTGGGGGCCACAGTAAGGATAGACCTCTGCCTCCCCCTTCCCATAGACAAGGGTGATTTTTTTCCTTGGGTGCTAAAGTGGTTTGGAAAAGATCTGTAAAGGGAGAAAAAAAAAAAAAGAGGTAGAAGAACAGGCTTGTATGTTGTGGAACAGGAATGGGTTCCATGCCAGAAGAAATCAATCAAAGTGAGTCTGCAAAGTTTGTTGTCTCGGCTCTTGTCTTGTCCTGACTCAAAAATCTTCAGTGGCAAACTAGGGAGCTATTATAGAACTGATAGTCGCCACTGGTGGAATATAGCTTGCCACTTCAAAGCCTCCCTCAATCCTGCTCTTTCCTGGATGCAAAAGATTGTTCTGCTGTGGTTCAGTAAGAGATAATGCACAAGAGGTTCATGAGTCTCAGGATATAATTTTGGTCTGTAGCCAGACTTCTTGCTTCTTTAAAGCTTACAGTTGAAGGACTCCGGGAATCTTGTAAGCAATTGCAGGTCTTTCCAAGCAGTAAAAATTTTCCAAGGTCCAGTTGTTAAGCAGGAATGTTATCGGCACACAAATGGCTTTATTTTGAACAGAGGAGATCTAGCCTCATTACTGAACTATTCAGCTTCCAACAGTGATATGTTAATTCAAAAAACAAAGAAATTAAAATAAAGTAGGCTATTTTACTTTGGTATTTGGAAATGTTTAAATTAAGATCTGATAGTTAATTATAGAAGCTTCATGAGATACTTATTCATCAACTTTTGTTAGGGACTAGCCAATATTTTAACTGAAATGGCCAATGGTGCTATTAGATTAATTTTGATATAATACATACATATACAAAATAAAATTAAAAAGTGCTTCCTGCTTCTGTTTCCAACAAAAGTGGTGAGCTGTATCATGATCATAAACCCCTGTTTTTATCTCTGAGCATGACAATTTTTACACTCCATGAAAGCATGACTTTTCTAAAGTTTTCTTTCTTGAGTAACTCCTTGTTAGACTTACTGATAGTGATGCACAAAAAAAGGTAGCACATTCTGCTAATTTTCACAACTGAACTACTGCGGGGGAACCTTAACATTTACAGTTATTTTAGATTCATATACTTGGACATCAACAGAGAAGAGAAAAATCAGATTTCAAAATCTGGATAAGATTACCGACACTGAGAACAGTCATACAGTTCGCCCTCTCTGTAACAACTTCCAGAAAGTTTTAAAAACAAATAATTTTAAAAAACTCTTCCCAGTTTTTCAGCTTAATAATAGAAGTAGCTGGAACACTGGTGGTCAGGGGAGACCTGTAAATAGGGAATCAGAAAGTTGGCCATGTCAAAACTAAAATTTAAAACTAGCAATGGTAAACTAGAAAACATGCCTCTGCATTGTCTTTCAAAACTGTGATCATCAAAATCTGTAGGTTGTGTTAAGTACATCATATTGTGGTGGTCATTTAACTTGCAGAATTGAAGGAAGTCTCTGTGTTATTGAATTAATTCTATTTTGATGCGATCATTTGAAGCTTACTGGGAGAGTAGTAAGGCTTGAATGGCTTGATATTTGGATATATACAGTACTATCTGCTTAAGTGGGTTGGGTTTGAAAGACAATCCTGTGATAAGTGAGTTTGAGTTGAGCAAAAATTGTCTGAAAAGAAGGAAAAAGGGATTTTTCCGTTACTGAAGTCTGTGTGTTGGGAACAGGGAGGTATCTCTGAGGTTCAGAGACAAGTGATGCTTTGTTATTGCAATTGTTATTAGCCTATTTTTTTGACACTGAGTTACCAAACTTTTCATATATACATTTGGAAAAAAATTAAAGATATTTATTATTCTTGTGAAATACTTCCGGAACTTCAGAAAAGACACAGTAGAGAATGTAAATATCTTTTAATCTGTTCTTCAATATCCATCATCAAATGCTATTCCCAGCTCTCTAGTTCATAGTTAGCTTTATGGGTTTCCTTCCATTTTCTGTCATTCGCTGTTACAGAGAATATCTTGTCCATATTTCCTAAATAGTGTTTTATGTCTAAAGCTTTAGATGTCCACCTTCTTTCATTGGAATGAAATGCCTATGGCAGAGCACTAAGATAACTTGGTAGATGCTTTTAGGATCAATGTCAATAAGCTTTCATATTGCCAATAAACATTTATTGTGAATTCCCACACAGTAGCATCACCAGATGCCTCAACAGATTGACATTATCACAGTATTTTCCTGTGTTTGAATGGTGATTTTCCTAAAGGGTTCTAAATGTTGATCAACCAAATATAAATGTATAGAACAGAGAACATGAAAATGATAAGCCAAATAATAATAGCTTCTATCAACATCAAAGCTAGCTTGTGAATTCCAGTGTTTGCATTCCATGGGGTTCTCCCTATGTATTAGGAAACAGCATAATTAAAGATTAAAATAATCCTAGTGCTTAACTACAATGTATTATTTTTTCTTTTAAAGGAAAAAGGAAAGGGATAAAAAGAAAACCTGAACAAGCAGTTATAATCTCTTACTTATGACTCCCTATGGAGATCTTTAAATAAGATTATGTATTTAAAGTGCATCCTCATCTGGTGGGAGCATCATTCTATAAATAACAGAAAGCCAAAGTACATTATTACCCAAAACTAAATAGTCAAAAAACGTAGAGATTATAGAGAGTCAAATTTTTTCTGTTGTTCGTAACTACAAAATTAACAGTTTAAAGATAGCTACTCAAAATCAGTTTGTAATGTAAAAGGAGTTAGGTAAGGAGTAGTCTTGAGAAGTTTGAGTTAATCAACATTACATGCAAATTAAAGCCAGCTGTTGCCCTCTTTCCTAACCCTTGATGATTTTTTTAAGATTCAGCTATTTTCAACAGAAATCGTTCTTTACATTTGTGGAACATTTCTAATTATCACAAGAAAATTTACGCGTAGTGATCTAGAAAAGTTTGTATCAGTTGTGACGTGGAAGCTGGCATGATTGTTTGCAAGAGTGTCACTGGGCTGAAAGTTGCTTCTTAGTGCTGTCTTTCTGCTCGTGCGTGCTTGCTTGCAAAGGTGAGATAGCTGGGCTCAACACAGCGTTGAAAGCATAGTCTTGTACAGGACAATAAAAACATACAAGTCGTAAGCACATAAAGAAAAGGGCAAAAGCATCAACAAGGAGTTTATACTCCCTCACGTCTGCTGTTCCCCTGAAGGCAAAATGATACCTCTTTAATAGATACAGCAGGATTTTGATATAAGGTGTGTCACAATCTCATAAGTTTACCATTGGATGATCCTCCTGGTACCTCATGGAATGCCGCTTGGTAGCACAGCATAATGATTCCTGTGAAAGAAAGTAATCAGTCTCCTACAAACTCATCTGCAATCTCTCTCAGACAAAATTTTAGAATTTTGCTTATCTAATGGAAATTTATTGGAGTATTCTTAAAGATCCACCTCTGTCATTTAGTTCAGTTTCTTATGCTTTTTAGTTGCATGCAGAAGCAATGGGATTTTTGTTCCAGGTTACAACTGGATATTTTTCATGGGTTTTTTCCTCAGAAAATGAAATACCAGCAGTTTCATAAAAATATCAGTGACATGAAAGTCTGTAGAGCAGGAGGTTTGATGAAGTGATCTACAGACATTCTTTCCAGCAAATATTTCTGTAAGTTCTATGATTCTCTATAATATTGCATTTTCTGTGGAAAAAAAAAAATATTTTGAAAAATTCATAATGCTGAGAGTCAATATTTGCAAAATACATCTATTTTTTTGGGTTAAAAGGAATTACTCTTTCAGATTTTATGTTTTATAATGCACCTAAAAACTAAAATTGAGGAGGAAAATAATGTTTTATTGAAACATTAAGATCATCTTTATAAAATTTGAATATTTGTCATTAATTGTCACTGAAAGCATTATTACTGCAGACTCTTCATTCATGTAGGATTCCGTCCTTTTATAATAAGAAGAGGAGTAAGGAAGCTGCAAAAGAGGCTTATAGTCTACTGTGCTCCCACTAGTAAGTTTTTCTGCTTTCTAAAGCCTACAGAATTTTTATGACAGAGATTCTGTAACACTGGGAATACATAGGCACAGAAAACTGCATATGGAAAAGGGCAGCAGAGATGTGAAGTGTTTTTCTTCTGAATTTAGAGATGTGTAAGGCAGGAAATCCACTCTTG